>JAFMOD010000228.1:2109800-2134798 GCA_019802435.1 Corydoras maculifer
CTGATAGCCTTATAATCTATTAAAGAGAAGACCAGTCTGCATAATACTTTGATAATAGTTTTTGTTGTATAAGAATTTATACAAATATGGCAGTGATGAGTGTACGCTTTTATCCAAAGTCATTCACAATTATGCTAACTTGATAGTTGGGGTCAGAGCAAACTTTCATTCATGATACAGCATCTCTGAAGCAATGGGAGTTAAGTGCCCTGTTTAAGGTCCCATACTGATGACTTCAGTGAATTTGAGTTTTGACACTCAAACCATTAGATTAATAGCCCAACACCTTAAGCACTGATCTTTCACATCCTCAGTTTATATGAATATGGTAGTGGTAATTTAAAGTTTTAAAAGTTAAAATGTTTTTACAATCAATTTTTTTATTGACACTTAATGTTCTTTAATGATGGGTATGGTAGCTTCAGTTGGCTGGGTGTTGGCAGTTGGATGGGCTATCACTCTGAAGGTGATGGGTTTAAATTCCAGATCCACTGAAGTTACCAATCTGACTTCTTGAGCTCTTACTCTTAACCCTTTCTCCTTGTGTTCTGACCCCAGCCAATAAGTTGGGATATTTGTAGGTTGCTTTGGATAAATGCATCTGCTAAATGACCAAAGATAAAAATTAATATATATGTTATGATATGATACAAATATAAAACAAATTTACAATAACCTTCAGAGGAAACATTTTAGAAAGAAAGTATTTATTCTTTTATGTAGTTAGAATTTTTAAACTACTCATTCTAACCGGGTGGCAGGGGTGTTGCAGCTCATGCCAATGCTCACATAATAAAAAGCAGCTCACAGCGGTTGCCTTTTTTTTAATCAACATCTAAACTCAGCTATGTATATGCAAAATATCTACCAGGATGTTTTGAATCTGTGGGTGGTATGCCCATGTGGGGGAAATACGCCAACTAATCAGAAAAGGTCTTGTTTATCATGCAGAGAAATCTAAATCCATATCCTATTGGTGCTTAGCAAGTATGCAAACCAGAGTGCCACTTTGCTGCTGTTAACTATTCCACTTAACTATATTATTTTTCGGGAATAAATTAATTTAAAACAAGACACAAAATGTGGCTGGTACATAGAGCTAAATTCAACATTAATCATTTTTAATTATGTTAAATTTGGTTAATAAATAGTTGCTGTGTATGAAGATGAGCAAATTAGTTGTGTCCTGTTGGAAATGTTGTGAATCACTTTCATATTAAATTTGACCAGAAGTGCCTTAATCTCTATTTATAAAACGGTTAGTTCTGCTCCTTAAAGCTGATTGGCTGAGCTGTTTGTCCAGCTGTGACATTTGATGATCATGCACACCTCTGAGCGCTACACTTTTATGATTTTTTTTTTACACATTTATGATTCAAACCTTTGTATTTATCATGGTGTGGTAATAAGTGTTTTATAAATGTAATAATGTACTCGGGGTTGTGCATTGTTGTAAATAAAGCCCAGTGAAGAGGGGTGACATTTCACTACATGTCGTGCCTAATAACCCCTCTTTCCTGTTATTAATTCACTTTAATCTATAATGAGGCACAACGTCTGGTGCCTTATTTTTTTATTAGACCATTTATGCCTCCATTATAACATTTCTAATATTTCCAGAAAATACATTACATTTAGACACTGCTGTACTGTATATTCAAGGTGTTATAACAGATCTCCATTTTTTTCACAGGAACTGGCTGAGGCCTATCCCAGTGCAGCAGTCCGGCCTTCTCGCCGGTACTCACTCTATTCTAACTCGCCCTCAATCCCTTCTTCCAGTCAACCTTCTCTTCTTAGATCCATAATCACAAGTAAGAAGCCAAGTCGAAGGTGCTTTTTGAAACCCTGTTGTTCCTCAGCCTGTGGCGTGTGGAGACCTGAGGAGGAGCCAGAGCAGAAGCGTCACCTCCAGAGCCCTTAGATGGCATTTGGGGCAGAGGGGGAACCGCAGGCTCTCACAGTTGTTTGCTTATTACAGTTTTTTTCTTCTTCCTTTACTTCTCCCTCATTTTTTCCGCCTTCACACTCATTGTGTGAGGAGCTCAGTCACTTCTGCGCATTTCCAAGATGACAGACTGTACCGCGTGACGTACGGACCAGCGGGAATTAATGACGCCGTTTTGCGAATTTCCAGACCCGTTGACCGCTTCTTGAGCAACAGCAGGGTGCCACTTCCACCATTTCTTCCAGAACTCATTCCTCACTGGTGGACATAACTTCTAGTGCTTTCCACACACACACACACACACACACACACACACACACACACAGATATAACAAGCTACAGATTGAAGCCAGTCTTCACAAACCTGTTATCCATCCACAGTGGCCTTGCTTTGGTTTCCGATCTGACACAATGCACAGACCAGTCTCTAAATCAACTCTACAAACACTAACCAATATCTGAATTTAGCCTAGCTTTGTCTTGTCTGCTTTTTCACTGTTTGTACGCACAGTCTGTGTGTTCTGCTTTTATTTTAAAGAAATAGTTTTTATTCTTGTACTCGCACCAGTAGGCGTATTGACTCTACTCAGATTAGGCTGTTAACTGTTTCTCTCTCCAGATTGTAGGGAAATTTACCAAGGACTTTTATTTCATCATGTACACATGATCGGTCAGTGACTTTAGCTTATGCTCCGTAGCTAAAACAGACTGTTTTCGTGTCTTGCTGTAGCAAACTAAAGTCTTCTCTCTCTTTTTAAAACCCAGTTTATCTCTGGTGCAGCTTTACTGGTCTTCTAATTTCTCAGAGTAGTCAAGAGCTGTTCATCCCACAAGTGTGTCTATTGACCTCTGTGCTCCATTTCCGCCTCCATGTCCACATGTCATCTGCACACAGGAGAGGACAGCTATTCCTTGTGCCTTCAAATGGGGATAAGAATCCGCCTTTTCCTCTTTAAATCTCTAAATGTTTTACATGTAGCTATCATTTTTATGTTTTTAACTGACTATTCCATGGGTAGCTCAGTAGTCTGGTTTAGTGGCAGCCTATGAAAATACTTATGCTTGTAATGTTTAATGTATGAATTGTAGTGCGTTTGGAAGTTTCCAGTACAATCTTTAGAAGCTGTGTGCACTAGAGAGGGGAGGAGACACCGGCAAAAGATGCTAAGACTTACAGATGATGCTAAGACTGCTCGCCCCTCCACTAAAGCAATCTAGACCAGATTAGCCTTGTAGACCATCACTGTTTTGAGAGCACAGCTCGCAGTTGGGCCCATAAACACATTAACTTCTGCACAGGAGATGGTGGTTTCTCTTCTGTGTCTGCATCACCCATCTGAAGCAAGTCACGCTAAATTGATCGGTATGACCAGATCTCACCATCAGTTGTTACACTATAAGAGTTTGTGTGCATGTCTGTGTGCTCTTAAAAAAAAAGTGAGCCTTTCTTTTTATTAATACTAATAGCTGGTGTGAAATGATTCACGTGGGAGTTTGATGCTGAAGGTCCAGGATGGGTTCTTTTCATCTGAACACCTTCAACATCTTGTTGCACTGCTTCAGCTGTTTTGTAAAGTTGTGACACTGGGTATTTAATTTAATCAGTTTGTCGTCACAGTTCTCACACTCATTAACTTCCTTCCGTCGCTGCTTTGGTTCATGACTCATAGTCTTACCAGCCTTTCAACTGCCTTTCACTTTAACCAGTCAGAAATGATCTGAGTATACTCAATAACATTTTTGAAAAACACATTTATATGCTGTACTAAAGTATGGATTTGTTTTTATTATTTTTTTCAATAAATATGACAATGTGTTGACATTAATACTTGTAGTTTTTTTTTGTCTGTTGTGCTCAAGGTACAAAGCAAATAACACCTATAAGGATTTGAACAATAACAGCTCACAAATCACTTCAACTTAAAGGAATTTGCAACAAATTCAGCTATGCAAGACCAAAAGCTCCTTTTCTCATCTGATCCTTTACATTCCCATTCATACATCCATCCATTATCTTTCACTTTTTCCTATATTAGGGTCGTGGGGGGTTCCCCATGCCCATCCAGGGGGGAACATTTCGAGCGCTGGGCAGATACACCCAGGACAGGGTGTCAATATATCACTGGGCACACACTCACTCTAGAGACACACACACACACTATATGGGGCAATTTAGAGAACTCAATTGACCTTGATCCATGTTTTTGGACTGTGGGAGGAAACCAGAGGAAACCCATTCGGACACGGGGAGAACATGGAAACTCCACCCAGATGGGGATTCGAACCGGGAATCCCTAGTACTGAGAGGTGAACGTGCTAACCACTAGGCCACCGTGCCACCCTCCCATTCATACAGATATACATAAAGAGAGATTCATCTGTACTCTCTTTCTGATCCTGAGCTGCACCAGACTGGATAAAGTTTGTTTTACATTACAGTCATTTAGCAGATGATTTTATTCAAAACGACTTACCAGTGAGAGAACAACCCAAATCAGTAGTTAAAAGGATCAACCAGTTACACTAGCAACATCAAACCTGGTATTCAAATGCTTCTGGAGAAGATTTTTTTTTCTTGAAAATGCTGGATGTCTAAGTCTTAGGGACAGAGTTTGGAAGATCGTTCACCACTGCTAATGTGAGATACTACAGCGTGAGAATTGGCATCACAGTGAGGTTGCCACAGTCATCACTAGAGCTTAGTGAACGAGTTGGAGAATAAGTTTTAAAAAATGTAATTAAGGAGGGAGGGGGCAGATCCAGAGATTTTCCTGTAGGCCAGAGTCAGTTTCTTGTATTGAATGCAAGCAGCTACAGAAAGTCAAGAGAGAGGGAGGAATAGTGGGGCGACCTGAGTTTTCTTGTTTAAAGGGGTGGATAACAATCTTAACTATCAGCAGTAAGCATAAGGTTTGAGCTCTTGGACCATAATGAATGCTGTTGAAGATAATGCAGTACAGAACCCTAAAACTTAACGTCGCCAGGTTTTTTCTTTCTTTAAGGGTGTATGGAATGATATGATTCATTCCATAGGCCCATAGAACTGCGTCTATGTTAGTCTTATGTAAAATAATGTGACTTATTGTCACTTTTCAGTAATTAAATTGCATTAAATCAGGGAATCAGGTCAGCAAAAAGAAGAGCGATAACCAAAACAGAAGTTCTTGGCAGGAAATGAATATCGATGAAGAATTAAGCAGCTTTACAAATTCAGAAGGGCCATCTGACAAAATCCCTTGAGTTTAGCAAGGTATAAACAGCAAAAATGTGATCCAAAAAAGATGAATCAAACCACTTCTCCAAATGTATTCATTAAAAACGTCCTGAACCCTTGGGGCCACCATACTAAGGCAGAGTAAACCAAAATTCACCAATCTTTATGTAGGACACACAGAGTGGGCAGGACTAAGAACTACATTGAAGGTAGGAAACAATCCAATGCAAACAACCAAATGCTACAACCAAAGAAAGCAAAGAGCCAACAGTAAGAAACACCAGACGGGGAGCAAAAGGTTACAACACAAGAAACACTATAAGTTACTAAACATCTCACACTGGAACTTAATGGGGGAAAGATGGACGCGCTAAATGAACAAAACCCCTAACCAGAGCTAATCATTCAGTGCTAACCAGGAGGAACCACTATCCAAAGAGCAAACAGATGCAATGAGCACAATGCAGCGAAATACAGTTTCCATCCAATATGGGGAAGACCAAACTCATTGTTCTGAAGATCCACTACTGGCAGAATTATTTGGAAAGTTCGTACTGTCACAATTCCACAATCCAGGTGAGTGTAGCGATGATGCACACAACAGCCAGGTAGCATTAAATAGAATGAGAATCAGTCCTTGGTCAAGTATGTTATACACACAAGAAATCTGATGTGGTAGGTGTTGGCTGTAGTATTTTACATATAACTATACATTAAATATACAGGCTTTAAACATAACACATGCAGACAAAATACATGTGCAAATGTTTAAGAATGTATATGTGGTGCATTTGTGTTTGGTGTTTTAAGGTTATTTATTGAGTTTTCATGATGGAGATGGCTTGGGGCAAGAAACAATTGGACTGGCGGTCCTGCAGGACACCCTTAATAAACTCATATATAGTTTTCCAGTTGTTAGAGTTTTTCCATTTGTTAAATATCTGTACATAGCTGTCCTACATTGTTGTTGCTGCCTGGCCGCTCAAGGAGGATGAGTCCCCCACTGAGTTGTTGCCCCCAAGGTTTCTTCCTTGAATAACAACATAAAAGGGAGTTTTTTCTTGCCACTGTCGCTTCGGCTTGCTCTTTGGGGGTTTAAAGGCTTTTCATTCTGTAAAGCTTCTTTGTGACAATGTACTATTGTAAGAAAGCACTATATAAATAAATAACTTGAACTTGAACTTGAAACTTTATCTCTGGTGTGCATCTACATGTGTTTAACGCTCTGGAGCGGCTCTCAGAGGGAGGAGGTTGAAGGATGTTGTAACCAAAATGGGAAGAGCCTGCAATGATTTTCTCTGCCTTTTCCTTGTCCTTAATATGTAAAGGTCAGGAATGGTTGTCAAGGGAAACCTATTATTTTCTGTTTTGTTTTTGTCTTGTGTTGTGGCTCCTCTGAACCAGATTTCAGGAGCACAAGACAGAATATGTTAATGAAGAATCCACAGGCAAACAAAAGCAAAGGGTTCACGGCATTGGTTTATGGTATTTCTCTTTACTTGTGCGGTACCTCAGGGGTTTGGGTGTTAGGCTATCAATCTGAAGGTTACCAAATTACCAATGTGGGTCTTTGACTAAGGCCCTCAACTCTCATTGCTCCAGGGCTGCTGTATGACTGACCCTGTGTTCTGATCTCAACAACCTTGAGATACTTGTAAGTGGCTTTGGATAAAAACATTTAATAAATGACCTTATGAACTTAATTCACATATTAGATTAGAGTCCTTTTTTAAGCTTTTGTTTGTTCTATAAATGTTTTTACTTTCGGTACAACTCCAGAATAAAGCTGTGCCACACAATATGTAGTCCGTGCTACAACAACACTGCTTCATAATTGGCGTGATGATCTCTAAAAACACCCACAACCAAGGAACAAAGAAATGATCACCAGCAATAATGAGCAAGGTAACGGAACCCAGCAGAACGTAATTCTAATGCTAAAGGTTTTTAACAAAACAAGGCTAATAAACAGAAGTTCAGATCAATAACTAAAACAAGGCAAAGTATAACCAAAACAAAGTCGAGACAGGAGGGCAACGTGCACTTCTGATACTTGTACTGCAAACACAGTAGCGCTACCACAGCTCTCATATTTTACAATTATCTCCTTCATTATTTTATTACTGAAATGAGAGATAGCTTCCTCTTCTCCTTCTCCCTTTTATTTCCTTAGAAGCCATGATGAAGACTGAAGACATTATATGCACAATAACACAAAAACACTTAGATGGAATAGAACAGGGTGAGAGCTACTACTAGACTGACATGAAACTCTTTTTTTTTAAGTCCCTCCCCGTTTTGCTGCTATTTGTGATCTAACTGAATTCTCATATAAGATGTGGATGTGGAGATGTGGATTATGGTAGTTTTGGCAACCACACTATTTGTTGTGTATGTGAAATAATACATGTATTAGCTTTTCTATAAATCCTGTGTGTAGTTATTTTTAGTAATGTCTCTGAAACCTACCTTTTCCGTATAATTACTAAACTGAGAAAACGACCACCAGAACACTATTTTTCACAGCCCTTTTTTGTTTCCTGAATTCTAGGCCGCTGCTTAGAGGAGGCCATGATCGCTGATGGTAGGGGCAAGGTTTGGGGAGTAGGCTATTCATAAAGCTTTGAAATGGCCTTGCTTGTCCTAGTGTTTGAAAACAATCTAAAATCCTAACATCCATCCATTATCTTCCGCTTTATCCTATATTAGGGTCGCGGGAGGGGGGGGGTCCCCATGCCCATCCAGGAGGGAACGTTTCGGGTGCTGGGTAGATACACCCAGGACAGGGCACCAATCCATCGCTCTACAATCCTAACAGCCCTAGTGAATGTCTTATGCTGTTCAACAAAATGATGTTTGCCTGCACAGCTGGAAAAAAAATGTTTTACATTTTTGGAGACATTGGGTTTTTCTACTGACTTATTTTAAGGGTTATTGGACGTGTCTACATACTCGCATTACTTTTCGAGCGCTGGGCAGATACACACAGGACAGGGTGCCAAACTATCGTAGGGCACACTCTCACTCACACAGACACACACACACAAACACACTTTATATGGGTCAATTTTTTTATATTTGAAATATTTATTGGTTTAGTTCATAAATTATTTTTAACTACTAAATTTGCTGTTGAAAAAATATTTTTAAATTACAACCTGCCATTTAATTAAAAAAATTCAGATGAAAAAAATGTCCAATTCATATAACAACTTTAATTTGGGGGCGGCACGGTGGCTTAGTGGTTAGCACATTCGCCTCTCAGCGCTAGGGATTCCCGGCTCGAATCCCCATCTGGGTAGAGTTTCCATGTTCTCCCCGTGTCTGTGTGGGTTTCCTCCGGGTTCTCCGGTTTCCTCCCACAGTCCAAAAACATGGATCAAGTTAATTGAGTTCTCCAAATTGCCCCACATAGAGTGTGTTTGTGTGAGTGAGTGTGTGCCCAGCGATGGATTGGCGCCCTGTCCTGGGTGTATCTGCCCAGCGCCCGAGACGTTCTCCCCTGGATGGGCATGGGGAACCCCACCGCGACCCTAATAAAGGATAAAGCGGGTGATAATGAATGAATGAATGAACTTTAATTTGATTTTAATGGAACCACACTAGATTTAAAAGTTAAGAATCTAATCTTGTCTTACATTATCTAGTTTATCAGCACAAAGACATCTGAAACAAGCCTACACTATGTATGCATATCCTTTGAATGTAACTCTGCTAACATTTATTTCGACACTGTCGGTGTTCTCTTTTGTCTTTACCCCTCACCGTGCCATGAACATTTAATCTTTGTGCTAATGGCTTTACATTTTGAGTTTCAGCTGAGTCATTTGTCCTCCCGTCAACTCCTCTGGCAGTAAAAATAGTCCAAAAAAATCTGGTGTCACTAATGCTTTTTTTAATTGAGATTTCTCAATGTTATCTCTGGATGTCATAATCAATATTTACAGCCTGCAATAATGATTACTTTACTTTTCATTCATCTATGACCCAACAGAGAGGCCATCACCTAACTGCACTTGGCCAGCTGTGTGTGCATGCATGTTAAATACTGGGCCCAGACAGACACTGAATGACACCAGAACTGCACACACACTCCTCCTCTGTGACTTGTGGAGAGAGAAGCCCAGTTGCTAGGAGACCTGATCTCCAGTGCAGTTCAAAGACAGAGCTATTCGGTTCTGTAAAAAGGAATAGCCCCTCTGCACAGAGGTAGAGCTTTCATCTTGTCTTTTAAGCTTGAGCAGACGTAAGTGGCTTGCATTATGGAATAAATAAAGTTGGTATTTTCATTTTAGTAATCACAGAGTATCAATGAAAGCAGCCTAAGCTGATGACCAAAAGACACATCCTATTATTAATCTAGATAAATAATTCATAAGAACTTTCAGTGCTGTACCAACAGTAGCTCTTCTACTTTAACATTCTGTCTGAGCCTAAAGTGAGATCCCAAACCTAATTAATCCTGTAAGGATTACGGATTTGGAGGGTCAAATATTGTCAAAATTAAATAAAAATAAAACCAAAATAATCACAATTATTATGAATAATTAACTACAAAAAAAGTGCCAGAAAGCAGAGGAACAATGCACAGCTTCTTATGAAGTAACATTGTTAACAAAACATTGTTTTTGTGCAAACAAAGTAAACAGACAAGTGTGCTGCAAATGGAGCTTTATTTTAGTTCCGTGTGAGTGGCCCCACGTGGTCAAAAGTTCTGGCTACCGGAATACCACAAATGTTTCTCATAACTGACGTCATGACAACGATAAGGCACTCTTTTGATTAATTAATAGTATTTTTTATAATCAAGATTAATAACAAAAACGATTCATTACCCCATCCGTAGTAATAATAGAAACAGATGGAGGCCAATAAAGCTGCAATATAAATACAAATTCATATCATGCACATGAAAAATCCATCAATTCATATATGTGTCCATGAACTTCTGCACATGTAGAGTACATACAAATAAATAAATAAATGAACATAATGACAAATTTGACTGTACTGCACTTCTGCATGAATTATGAAAAACCACCACAGTGAAACAAGACAACCAATTGAATATTTATTTGATTTTTTAAATCAAGCTCCAATGTTTATTGTTTTATAAAAGACACATTGCTCAATACAATTTAAAGAGTTAAAAAATAGTAGCAAATATTGCACACCCAGTTAGGGTCCAGACAAAAAGCATAGTGTGTGTGTAATATATATATATATATATATATATATATATATATATATATATATATATATATATATATATATATATATATATATATATGCTAAATGATCTTTATAGTCATAAATAACAACCCTTACAGATGTCACTTTATAGTGTGAAATACAGAGCAACCAAAGTAATGAATTCTGTTAACATATATGGAAATATCTGTATACGTTATTATCAGTTACACAAAAAAACGCTTGACTTCAGGGTCAAAAGCTGGCTTTCAGTTTTCAATGGTTAATGGCCCCGATCTCCGCCTGAACCCAGACAGTTCCACATGCAATGCTACAGCGTCAGGGTGTTCTCATGTTTTGGTCATTTGCAATGGATCCAGATCAATTAAATAAAAATTTCTTAATGGAGTGTTCCATTATTGTAAGAGAAACAACAGGGTAATCTGGAAAATGAGCAAAAAAATATGCTGGGTGACTATATGGGTATGAATACTTTTACAGTCATATATAAAAGAAAATACACCCTTTACATTCTAAGGCTTTACATATCAGGGCATGATGAACATTATTAAAAGGTTATAAAGTCAGGTAAATACAACCTCAGAGAAACAAATCATGAAAAAATAAGTTATTGTTTAAAAAAAAAGTCCAAAATAGAAATGCAAAGATTCAAAAACTAAGTATCTCCATTCAATCTATTGCACTGAAGCAGAAATACACTCTGATTGTTTTGTCCTTTTCTTTAAAATATTGCTTTAGTTCTTTAAAGTTTGTGGACATTTTTTAAGCGCACCTCTTTTAAGGTCCCTCTTCTTCATTCCAACTGGTTTGAAGGATGGACTATAATTGGTTAATTGCAAAACTGCTTGGTGATCCTTTACCCATTTTATTTGGCTTAAAGAGATGTTTTCGGTTAACTATGTGACCAAGAGTGAGGTTTTTCACTCCAATTAATGAGACGATCACAGATTTTTATGGTATAATTATTGTCTAAGAAAAAAATTATAATAATCAAAAAACTACAGTTTTGCTGCAATTTTAATACTTAAAACATTTTTGGTGAAAAACAAAGTAGATAAACATATTTTAATATTTATTTGAAAGAAAACTAGGTTCTTCCTGTAAGGACACAGTGACCAGACAAGCGTGGTGCAGGTGGAACTTTTTGTTCCATGTGAGTTGAGCCACTTTGTCTAAACCAATTTTTCTTATGAATGTGGTCATGACGATTTTATGTTGCTCTTACGGTAAATCAATTGTAGCATTTTTAATCACGAATAATTACAAAAACGATTAATTGTCTCATCCCTAAGCCCAGGTCATACCACCATGCTTGCCAGATGGTATGGTGTGTTGTGTTTTTCCTAAACGTGTGGAATCCGTTGCAACATCCACTTTGGGAAGACTTTTACTGTCTTAAATGGTTTCCACCCGTTAATGTTCTTTGTCATTATAAAATAATGGACTTGGAAATGACCTTACATTTGGAAATGAACTTATAACACGACTGGGAGCAACACCTGCTTCTCTAGGACTTTTGCTCATGTCCTTATTCTCGTGTACTGTGCTAACACATAACCAAATGCTCCAGTTAGGCAAACTGCCAAGACTATTTTTATTAAAGGCACCTCTGCTGATAATTAATTACAGACTTTTGATGAGCAGAACCCAACTGCTACTCACCATCTTAAGTCCTATCATTACAATAAGGGCGTCCTGAAACTATTTTGAAAATATTCAGAAAATATTTTGGCAGAATATTTTCTTAAATATACAATGACTGTAAAATGCTGTTTTTTAAAATTATATTCTGATATGTAAAGCAATAGGATTCAAAGGTGTTCTTACTGTAAAAAAACAGGTAGATGATGGTATTTAGTGTAATTAGATGGGTAACGAAGAGAATGGAATTTTAAGGTATGACTTCACCAAAAGTTTTGGTTCTGTCATTCACAATATTTTAAAGTATGAAATGAATGGCTTAAAACCTATAAGTCCCTACTTGAACTTCTACTAACTCCAAGGTGCGCCAAGTGCAAGTACCTCTTTTTTCTATAGTAACTCTCTAAAGTAACTTTACATCTGCGCTCTCTTCAGCTGCCATACTACTCTATTATCTAAATATAGATATGTTCTTTGGTTGGGATGTGGACACTACAAAGGTGTCACTGAAAAATATAGTGTTGTCTATTCAAAGGAGGCAGTATTATAATAGTTCTACAACTTGTACCGGTCATCCTAGTGACAGGTTTGTTGTCTTCCGGGGTAAAAAAATCTTACCCAGACATATTGTCTAAACAATATCACAACACAATCAAATCAAGAAAGAAGCAAGTAATACTAACTAAAGATTATGGGGCTTAACACACCATGTCATGTATCCAGTCTCACACAATAACTTTCATCCAAAAGCCTAAAGGTGAGTTGCTTAGAATGGATTCCATGTTAGCATCTTAAAAATGGTGAGGCAGAGTATTGCCGTATAAAAGCCCCCTCTGCCATCTGGACTGGTTTTGCCCCTCATATGGGCCTCTTTCATTGGATGATTCCATCTGAGGCCCATTCGGAGACCGGTCCTCATTGGCCTAAACTGGTGGTGAGTTGCCAAACTCAGCTGGATTTGGGCTAATCACCTTAACTTGCATTTGTACAGACCCATTACCTCTCTGACCCCAAAGCAATAGTCCTGCCAAGTTTGGCACAGTACCCTGATATACACACAGAGACACACACTGGCCCACACATTGGGTTTTATGTTAGGACTGTAGGAGACATGCAAGTTATTTCAAGATGTGTGTGTGTATATATACACCTTTATCAGTTGTGTTTGCATACTGTTCTATCCATTTATACAGCAGGGATACAACACACACACACACACACACATCATGTTTCTGGGGTTGTTATTCCTATGTACTATATATAACATCTGCCATTTTCTTTGCTTACCCAAAAACTATGAGTGTTTGTGTGTGGGCAGAATGTTACATAGTGTATGGGATGTGACCTCAAACCAGCATCACTCGTTTACCCACATAACCAGCATCTAGACTGGTTTCAACCATTCACTCCGCTCAAGGCCAATTACATCCCTCAGACGTCACTCCCAGCCATTGTCCTTTATCATATGAGCCAGCTCAATAATAAACTTCCCTTCCTTGTACTTCTGGCTGCTTTCAAAGGCATGTTCCTGAATGAAAAACATACAGAGCAGAAGAATAGTTAATGCTCTAATCAGCATAGAAAAAACAATGCATGAAAATGTCTGTGACTAAGATTTCTGTTATTTAGTTTAATCATGAAATGCATGGAATTCTAGTGTTCACATCGCACAAGTTTTACTCTGTAGTTTCGGGAACAGGACTACTTTCCGCAAGACAAATTAAAGGCATGATGTTGTTCGTTGATGGTGCACCACAACTATTAGCAAGAACAAGGCATAACAAAAAATTGGCATCTTATCATCAGGTTAATTATATCAAGTGCATCATATGAATCTTAACCAGCTGTAGATAAGAGAAAACTGTCTTTCACCAAGTGAAAGTTGCATGGTAAATGTTGGATTGGTGGCTTAAAATAAAACCAAGCTTATTATATATTGGTGGCCAATAAAAACCAAGCTTATGATGATGTAAAGGTTATTAATATAAAATAATATATTAAATTCATATTATGTATTAAATTATTTAATATAACTGTCTGGTATAAACATGGTCAATTAAGTGCACTATTTTATGGTACACTTATTAAAGCTATTTTCCTTACAGTTTAATTTAGATTTGACTGACTGTAAACATATAGTGTAAATAACAGAGGACATATCAGAGGACATGTCCATTAATCTGCAAACACCTTGTTTGACCTCTTTCTATATCAGACAACGGCAGGCTTCGCTCGGCTCAAATTTCATAGCACTCCAGTTCACCAGGTCAATCTTCCAGTCTGACAGTGAGGCATCTGGAAAAGCTCATTAATATCTAATCTAAAAAATAGGGCCACTTTGACATGTATACAAACAGTACATCTTTCTTTCTACACATATGGTGGTCCTTTAGAACTTTATTAGACACTTTATTTAGAACTATATTAAACAAAGAGACAAAAATATTATATTTGGTTCTTTATATATTATGAAAACCATGCCAATACTGCATATCTATGAGTGGCAAATGTAAAATGTATACCACGAATATAAGTGGTTAATTTAATTGTTAGTGCTTTAGGGTCTAAATGAATATAATAATAATGTGTGAATAAGACTCCAGTGTGAATAAGACTCCAGACTTTTTTCACAGACTGTTTTTTAAAACACTAGTATGAACACAAAGGACCTAATAAAATATTATTAATTATTAAAATTAATTAATCTCCAATACACAGTTTGGAAAGAGTGAGTACAAATGGAGCATGTCCTGGAGTATTTGTACCATTATTAGGTGACAAACCAACACACTCACTCTTACAGAAAGACATGTAACAGTCTGTAAGATTATAACTGAACCTAGAGTAACTCAAAAGTAACCAGAGACCTTACTCGCAAGTGGCTAAACGTAATGTTTACATGTCCACCATCATGAAAACACTAAACAAAAATGGTGTACATGGTACAGTACATAAGAAAGTTACTGCTCTTGAACATGACTGCCTTTGGCTTTATGAAGTAGATAAATGTATTTTACTTTTTCCAAATAAAATACAGCATTCTCGTTACAAAATCTGTGTCCCATCTGTGTATATATGTGGGTGGAAGTATGTAGCAAATTGTGTCAGGAGTTTCTGTGTGGTGGAAGTATACGCTGCGAGGAGACTGTTTATAAGAACACAGGAAGGATGTGCGACTGAGTGATCCAATAGATTTGCCACATTCTGCAAATTAATCCCATTCCTGAAAAAAATCCTGTCTCCGGTTCTAATTTGCATCAATCATCTCTTCTCATTATCTTCCGTTTAATTCAATACTAGTGTTGTGGGGGGGGGGGGGGGGGGGCCCCCCCCCCCCCCCCCCCCCCCCCCCCCCCCCCCCCCCCCCCCCCCCCCCCCCCCCCCCCCCCCCCCCCCCCCCCCCCCCCCCCCCCCCCCCCCCCCCCCCTCAGCGCTGAGAGGAAAACATGAAGTAAATGTTTTGGAAATGCCACGCCAGTCTTTACCCCTTAAAGTGAACATCCCATGTGAGAAAACCCACCAACACTGCAGTTTAAGTTTACATTTATAGTACTTTTTACTATAGTACATTGTCTTGAAGCAGTTTTACAGAGATCAAGCTGAAGAGACAGTGGAAAGGAAAACTCCCCAAAAGGCATAGTTCACATGCTTTTCATGCTCACAGGTATCTTATATGAACATTGTTTTCAAGAAATATATGGCCATATGAAGTTTGTTTTCATTCATTTTGATTAGTTTTTTGTCTACTTTAGGATTTTAGGATGTTTATTTCAATGAAGAATTCTACAAATAAAAAGTTGACAAACTTTTAAGCACAACTGTAAATGTCCTTGTGTGTTTTTGCAAAAAGAGTAAACACACCGGTCAAACCTCAAGTATAATCTAAAACTGTGATGCATGGAACTTGCCATCATCACGTTGTGCAGCTGCTCGGTGCTAACAGACACCCAGCAAACCAACGGATGACTTTAAGTGTAGACTTCCAAACTTTCCAGTGCTGTGCTTAATAGTAGGGATTATCTATTTCAGTGTGACATTTCTCCACCAGCTGATGTGCTCATTTGATAATGGTGAAAAGGTGCCCTTGCCTTCAAGAAATGCTGGAAAACAATAACCCGGGTGTGGACGAGTCAGGACAGGTCTGATGGATTAAACTAGGTTGGGACTGTTCTGAATGGACAGGTATGCTAAATGAACTGAGACAAGGTACAAAGCATTCAATTGTCCTGGGGTCAGAATTCACAGTGGTATCTCTGGCACAGAGAGTGGTGTAAAAATATTTGCATGTGTGACATTACACTCACATATTTCCATCCTAGTGTAGTTTTGCAGTTCTCACAGTAGATATCTGCTACCGCATGGAGGCCAGTAAGAAGCACACGCTCCTCTGCTGGACCACAACCTACATTCACACTGCAAATAAATTAAGAAAGCAGAAAGAAAGATTGTTACACTTTGGAAAACTGTTATGTAAATTTCATGTACGGTCATGAAGGAAGAAAGTTGCATCCCCAAACTGTAAGCACTATGTTGGTGTACTGTTGTGATAGCTGCGAGTGTTATCGAGTTGTGCATTCTTGCAAGCAGGGTACAGCACTATTTGGGACAGGGCCACGGGACACTGCACATTTGTTTACATAACATGGTGACAACAGGATCTGTAGCAGTGTATGTACTCTAAAGTTTGTGGAGAAGTGTTGATGATCTGGAATTGCTTTTAATAAATTCTGAAATGTTAATGTGGTAACACTTTCTATGAATCCAGTATTCATAATGCGTTATAAGAGCATTTATAAAGCTTTTGTCATAAGCCTTTGTTAATGTACATAGATGGTTATAATCATAATCATAAATTGTTATAACAGTTTGACATAAGGCTTTTTAACACAGAGTGGCATAATGCAATACAATATGAATTCATTTCAACTTTTGATTCTTCGATGTTTAGACATTCTAACTTAAAACAAGATGATTACATTTTACTTAAAGTCTGTAAAGAGCAGTTATAAGCTTTTATAAGTCATTATGTACTACTATGTATGCAGTCTCTTTTAAAGCGGTAATTAATGCCAACACATTATTTCATGTCTTTAAAGAGACCTTACAATCTTTTTATAAGTTATAAGCTTATAAGTTATAAGACTGTTCCTTTTTTTCAGGAAAAGCACACAAAAGTTATAAGAATTTATGTCACTGGTCTCTATAAAAAGTTGATGAATGGTTAAAATATATCATTTGTAAATCATTGTCACTTTGTGTTATAAAGCCTTATGGCATGTTTCTATAACAAGTGTGTTTTTCTACATCCATGGACATTAACAAAGGCTTCTGACTACAGTTATAAAGCATTATGAATACTTTATAAAGCATTATAAATACAGTATTTAGGTAAAGTGTCACCCTTAATGTTAATGGAGCAGTATTTGTAACTGCATTGTGTGGAACTTCAGAAAAAGCTGAAAAAAGTGCTAATTCTGTTATGGACATTATATAAACCCTGTGCACAAAGAAGGTCCACAAGGTAATGGGTTAGTAAATTAAGTAGATTAAGTAGATTAATCTTAAATAATCTGGCCCAAACGCTACCCAGCGCCTTAGGGTCATGTTTACTGAGTAACTGTAAGGCTTAATGTGATTACTTGCTTGTATTATAATGCTCTTGTTAAGCCACATAATCAGTTCATGGTTTTTAGTCAGCATTCTCAGAGTTTAGAAACCATCAGGCTATCCTGTGTTTTATCGTTGCCTGTGATTTTCATGTGATGCTCAGATACCAGACTTTCACAAATTATGGGCAGCAACACCTGCAGCTAGATCATTAGGTGACATTAATTATACCAAAACTAATATAATTATCACAATTATTATTCTACTGGAGCGAGCTAATCAGGGTCACTGGTAGGGATGAGACAATATTTTTTTTAATTAACCATGATTAATTTTAGGTGCATTTAGATGAACATTCTTTTACTTACACAGAGTTGAAGAGGTAGGCTCGGCCCTGACTTCCTTGAAATGACTACAGAAAACAGGGAAGAAAACATTTCTAAATATTATTAAATATGATATACACTGTGGCACTGTGGCTTAGTGGTTAGCATGTTCTCCTCTCAGCGCTGGGGATTCCCAGTTCCCATCTGGGTGGAGTTCCCATGTTCTCCCCGTGTCCGTGTGGTTTTCCTCCGGGTTCTCCGGTTTCCTCCCACAGTCCAAAAACATGGATCAAGGTCAATTGTATTCTCCAAATTGCCCCATATAAAGTGTCTTTGTGTGTGTGTCTGTGTGAGTGTGTGCCCAGCGATAGATTGGCGCTCTGTCCTGGGTGTATCTGCCCGGGGCCCGAGACGTTCTCTCCTGGATGGGCATGGGAAACCCCCCTGCTACCCTAATAGAGGATAAAGGGGAAGATAATGGATGGATGATATACACTCACTGGCCATATTATTATGTACAGCTCATTGTTTCTTCACTTATCATATAGATAAACTTTGTACTTCTACAATTCCATTATGTAGGCAACATGTTCCTCTACATACTTTATGTTCTCTGATGATCAGACCCCACAGAGCAGGTGTTATTCAGGTGGTGGATGATGGTACAAGTGGATCAGACACCTGTATATTGTGATTGGTGTACTGTTCTCTGTCCAGCAGCACTGCTGTGTCTAATCCACCAGCACAACACATCAATACCACTTCAGTACTGAGAATCATCAACCACCTGAAAACGTCATAATTATCATTAGTAGAACATACTAAAATGAACTGACAAAGCATGTTAGTTTCCATGGTTTCATTCTGTCAGCATAGTGTTTTCCGTTTACCTCCCACAGTCCGAAAACATTGGATTCAAGGTGAATTGGCTGCTCTAAATTATTAAATATATAGTGTATATTTGTGTTGGACTGGTTCCCTGTTCTGGGTGTATCTGTGAAGTGCCCAAAATGTTCTCCCCTGGATGGGCATAGAACCCCCCCCCCCAATCCCCATGATGTACTCTGGTAGAGGATTAGGCGGAAGATTATAAAATGACATAAGAATTATGGAAATAGCTAAATAAAATAATAAATATTAATAATAATAATTTGGTAAATATTAATCCAGCTTTCAAAGACCAAATTGTTTAGTGTTTACCTTTGAAATGAGCTCGTCATGGTTGGCAAGGTGTGCCCGGCAGTGGATGCAGCTGTATGTGCGATGGCAGCTGGGCAGGTAAGCCTGAAAGGTTTTAGAGCGCGTCATGGTGAGCATAGGCGGGCTTGGTGTGCGCTGCACAAAGGGGCTGCCGGCCCAAGACGGCTCACACGGGAAGCAGCGCAACACACACGTGAGGGCCGTGGTGAGGCAAGGGATGGGACACACACCTGCAAAAAAAAAAAATTGCACATGTACTCTTCCCTTTACGTTTGTAGTGACACAGAGAGAAACATAAATATAAACATAGTATTAAAAGATAAAAACTACTCTGGAAAATTAATTATTTAAGAGTTTCTCAATGTCTGCAGGCTCCCCCTCAGATAAAACTGAGACCCACTGAAAAGCAAAATGAACATTCCTATTTAGGTCTTCTGTCTCTATTTTCCTCATAAAAAACAGATTTTAATACAGATTACAGTTTTACATCATCTTATCTACAGTATATTCACATAATGATTTTTAAACCTTTCTATAATAATAAGAAAATCTTAGCTCTTAATGCGATACTAATGTTAAAATATATAACTAATATTTAAAGGGGCCACGTTATAATTTTTTTTTTTTAGTGTTCTCACATAGTTGTGTATGTGTTTTACCTTCCATCCCACAAATACCTAAACTCATTAATACATTTCTAAATCTTCAGGCCATTTCATGTCACGAATGACACAAAATGCCATCCCTTCATCTGAGCATTCTCCTCTCCCAACTAGTTTCTTGTGTCCCTGCTACCATTATGACATCAGCTTTATGCAAGATAGCTGCCCACTAATAGCCCATTTTTGTTTTAATTGGCCAAATTCTCACAACTAACAAACTGTTATGACAGCAGAGGATTTATGGATGAGAAACAGCACCAGAAAGCAAATTGGGGTACATGTAAATCGCTTTGGATAAAAGTGACCTCATGTAAATGACCAAATGTGCATTATTGTTCAGCCAATCAGATTTTATAATGGCTTATTTTAATCATGGTCCCCAAAATGTCAACTGCAAACATGATACTTCATCTGAAACAGACTGAAAGTTGGATGTTTGTGTTCAGTTATTTTAATTAATGGCTTGGTTGTGTATCAGTGTAAATGATTTTGTTCCCTTTACCAAAGTAAATAAAAAGGTTTACATTAGTGTAGTCATGAATGTTCACTCAGACTGTGAGATGGGATTTCTGGTGTAGGAACATTACAAATCTGTGTACAACACTGTAAAAATTATGATAATATTTGAAAACGATGTTAAAATGTCAAGAAAATGCTGTCTTTTTGTTGGTTGTTCAATCAATTCTGCTGTCAGCATTGTCGTTAATGGGCAGTTCGCTTGATGTTTGCACTTGTAAAGTTTACAATATTTATAACTTAAATACTTAAATGTGGGCTCAGCAGCTCAGTGGTCAGGGTGTTGGGCTATCAATCTGAAGGTCGGGGGTTTGAATCCCAGGTCCACTGAAGTTACCATTGTGGGTCCTTGAGCAAGACCCTAAACCCTAATTGCTCCAGGAATGTTGTGATTAACCCTGTGCTCACCTTGTAAGTCGCTTTAAATAAAAGCGACTGCTAAATAACCAAATGTAAATGTAAATGATAAGGAATCTGTAAGGGTTTTTTTTTCATACGTTGTGGCAGGATTACTAGACTTGCATTCTTTCACCTGTATTAATACTGCCATGTTCTAATGTTTCTATTCAAGAAACAGAGACACAATTTCATTCTGTTATGATCTCAAGGTTAGACTATTTTAATGCCACTCTGACAGGATGTCATAATAAAGCACTGCGTGAGCCTCACATGGTTTGGAATGCAGAACTTGTTCTTTTAGAACTAGAATGTTCGGAATGCTTATCCTAGTTTTATCAGATTTGCACTGGCTCTCAGTCCATTTTTGCATCAAATATAAAATTCTCTTAATAACATACAAAATAATATATGATTAGACACTGCAGTGTAAGAGCTCGCCTGATGCTGGCTTTCTTTATGTCTTCAAGCCTCGAAAAAAAACAAAATCGCTGCTGGGGAGAATGATGTTCTACACAGACAAGGGAATAACCATCCTACTTTTGTTTTTTAAATTCATGTACAATCAGTGTAAAACTCAATTATAAACCTATTTGTTTGGGTTTTTATGACCCTATGTACTTACCGAAGTCACAGAAAGGGATCAAGTGAGTTAAGTTCTGGTGAATTTTTTGTGTTAAATGTATATTTTATAATAGATCTGGTCATTTTATGGCTGCATCCTGTCCTTTGGCTGTCCTTGTCTAGCCCACATAAAATCAGTGGAAGGTAAAAATAAATATGTTAATAAGTGGGCGGCACAGTGGCTTAGTGGTTGGCACTTTTAGCACCCGGGGAGCAACTGGGGTTAGGTGCCTTGCCCAAGGGCACTTCAGTCATAGTACTTGGTGGGACCAGAATTCAAACTTAGGACCTTCAGGTCGCAAGACGGGTTCCTTAAGCACATGTCAACAACTGATCCTTAAACTAAAGGTAAATTGGCTGCTCTAAATTGGCTAAACTAATTGCCCCCATGTAGTGAGCGTGTGCCCAGATATGGATTAGCATGCTGTCATGGGTTTATCTGCCCAGCACTTGAAACGTTTTACACTGAATGGGCATGAAGCCTATTCAATGAGATAAGATGTTAATAAGTCTACAAAGAAACAATCCTAGTTTCTCATATGGTCACACAGGATAGTCAGGGCATCCTCAGATGCATGACAGCCAGAACAAGTGCATCTGTGCCATTATCATCACAGTGCACACAACACCAAAAGCAAATTGCCTGAATAAAGGTTAAAAAAAAAGGCCAATAGCCACGTTAACTTTACTTTAGCAAGATAAGTCAGACAATAGTGAATCTTAGCAGCTACATCCATATTGGCTTGTGATATTCATTCATGTAGAGAAAAAGACTGAGTTTTACATTCATATGCCTGACAGATACAGGATCTATATATTTTGGTGTCACAATTGATTTATGCTTAATTTATTGATTAGGATGTAAAGAAATACAACAAAAACATTTGTAAAAAGCGTTACATACTATGGCTTTAACATTATACAATCTGTAAACATCATCATTAACAACAACCTAAAGTAAGCAAGAAACTGATTAATGAATAGAGAAAAGGACTGAGAGCTTACAAAAACACAGAGATGTTTCCACCTGAGCTATGCTGTACCGTTATGTCAGGCTGTAAAGAGCAGCAATAGTGATCAGCTTGCTGGAATAGTGTCACTGACGGTTTTTTCAACAGCTCCGCCCTACTGGATTCTGCTTCAGTTGTGTTGTGTTGGACAAAGGACAGAATGAAAGTGTAAATACAGTGGTGTGTGCAGTAGGATGGGGTCACTGAATATGGAATAGTGACCCTTGTGTTCTTTCTATTGTTACCCTGGTGAAGGCGTGGGGCCGGGGCATAAAGAGCCCAGTTAGAGACCAGCGCATCCACACACTTGCACACACAGTACTCTCCCACGTGCACACACAAACTTCACATCCATAAACATACTGGCGCATGGGTGACCTAATATGACCTCAGTATGACCGAAGCTGTGCCTTCATGCTACCAATGATATTCCTCCTAACTAGCTGAAGTGTGTAGCTCTGCTTTATCTAGCAGGCATTCAAAACAACTCTCTCTCATAAACACACACACACACATATACACACAATAAAAGATTGTGTAGAAATATAATATATCATACTGTGATAACCAAAATAAGACCATCTTCATATTACAAAATCAATTTTAATTTATGTTTCATTAGCTGTGAACACATGGTCCCTGGTGACACTTCACCAACACAAACATCCTCCAGTGCAAACACATGAAAAAAGGTTAAAAGGAGAATGTGGTGAAGATAAACTATAAGCAGATTCACTAACTGAATCAATCTGATAGATTTAATTAGGTTTTTATCTGACTCAAATAGAAAAAGTGTATACCCCCAACACCTAACCTTTTCAGAACAGACTGAATGATAAGAGCAGCATTATGTTACATTCCATGAGGTCATTTAGCAAAGGCTTTTATCCAAAGCAATTTACTGGTATGGGCATCACAGTGGCTTAGTGATTTGCCTCTCAGTGATGGGGATCCAGGTTCAAATCCCAATCTTGGTGGTTTGAATGTCCTGCCTGTGTCTGTGTGGGTTTTCTCCGGGTTCTCAGGTTTCCTCACACCATCCAAAAACAACTTAACCCAACTTAATCAGGCATGAAACAGCACCCCTGGAGTAGTGAGGGTTAAGGGCCTTACTCAAGTAGTACACTTTAGTACATCAGGAAGTTCTATATTAAACACCTTGATCTACTGGACTATTATAAATGAAAAACACTTCAGTTACACTTTATAATTTCATGGGTGCCAGCTGTCCTGTCAAGTGGTTTAATAAAAAAACAACTTTTTTTTTCGTATAACTAATTTCCTTTATAACATTTATTTGCCCTTTTACAGTATTTTTTAATGAAATGTATTTACTGATGTTTAACATTAATAGTAACCTGCATAATGTAAATAGTATACTGGAGTATAAAAATAAAGCAAGCCCTAATCTAAGCAACACCAAACACGATCCGTGCCTATTTTTGGATTTAATATTAGCATTGAAGATCAGCCCCCTTACAATGACCTAGTAATATCTTAAAATGCTGCTGGTCAGCTGATGTTTTTCTTAACTGTATGTATCTATAGTATTTTTCCACATCTAACACTTAAGGTATTATATATTTACTTTAAATGGTTTTCTACCTCTTCTGTAATCCATTTTGTCAATAAGTGAAAAAATGGTATCACATTTTCCATCTTTATACACTGACAGTTAGGATGAGAAAAAAATACTTTGTAAAATGCAGGGTAAAATCTCCAGTTACAAATGGCTTTAATGTGCTACTGAGTAAGCCTGGGTGCTATTTATAATTTTAAACACTTTAATCAGGCTGGAGATGGTTCTCAAATACTGTGCCTTAATGTTTTACTGTCGCTGTTGCCAACAGAAGGTGCAAAATTTATTCAAGTTACAGATTCTGTAGGTAATGTGTATATATAACAATCCAAAAATATATAAATATAATAAATAGTATCCCACACTGAGCAAAAACTTGAATTCAATGTGAAATGGCTGATCTTAATTGCTCCGTTGTAGTGTGTGTCTGGGAGAGGGAGTGTGTGCCCAGTAATAGATCGGTGCCCTGTCCTTGGTGTATCTGCTTAGCACCTGAAGTGTTCTCCTTTGGATGATTATGGCCCCGACCCTTGTAGAGGATTAAGCGGAAGATAATGAGCTGAGACATATTAATGGTCCGGGAAAGTAAAGTTCTGGTCCAACTAATGCTGAGGTTTGATTTTGAACATACAGTTTGACTAATCACTAGTCAAGTTCAAGTCCGCACTGCATAAGATGAGTTAAGATAATCCTTTTTTTGTCCAACAATTTGTGAAATAGCGGCACGGTGGCTTAGTGGTTAGCACGTTTTAATGAAATGTATTTACTGATGTTTAACATTAATAGTAACCTGCATAATGTAAATAGTATACTGGAGTATAAACACCTCTCAGCGCTAGGGATTCCCGGTTCGAATCCCCATCTGGGTGGAGTTTCCATGTTCTCCCCGTGTCTGCGTGGGTTTCCTCCGGGTTCTCCGGTTTCCTCCCACAGTCCAAAAACATGGATCAAGTTAATTGAATTCTCAAAAAATTGCCCCCTATAGAGTGTGTCTGTGTGAGTGAGTGTGTGCCCAGCGATGGATTGGCGCCCTGTCCTGGGTCTATCTGCCCAGCGCCCGAGAC
>JAFMOD010000228.1:2135455-2153481 GCA_019802435.1 Corydoras maculifer
TCCTCCCACAGTCCAAAAACATGGATCAAGTTAATTGAATTCTCAAAAAATTGCCCCCTATAGAGTGTGTCTGTGTGAGTGAGTGTGTGCCCAGCGATGGATTGGCGCCCTGTCCTGGGTCTATCTGCCCAGCGCCCGAGACGTTCTCCCCTGGATGGGCATGGGGAACCCCACCGCGACCCTAATAGAGGATAAGCGGGAGATAATGAATGAATGAATTTGTGAAATTCTGCATCTTTAAGACACTCTAACTTTTAAAAAGCACTAAAAAAAAAAACTGCCATTACAATTTAATTTATAATCACCATCATAACAAAAGTATAATAATTCCGTCCCCCACAGTGCACATCTCCTTAAGTTCTGGATGTACTGCAGTCTGCTCTGTGTATCCTTCTGCTGAACACAACAACCTTCCTTATGTAACCAGAGCAGCATCACCCACAGGAATAACAGCAGCAAGACAGGCAGAGCTGGCCTTTACTGTTACAGAGGTGAAACAAACCCTATAGACTCAAAGTAACACCTATGACCTTGTGTAGTAGTCTGAAGAAGAAAACAAATACCATGTTCTGCTTTATCAAACAAAAGATAAATATATCTACTATGGTTTAAAGTAACATAGTGCAGCTATAGTGATAGTGGTACATAGTGATGCTATGTATTATTCTCTGATCTTATACAGTACCTGTCAAAAGTTTGGACTGTATTACAGTATTATGATTGTAGATTGTAGTACATCTGTTTTCTTTTGTTTGTTAGTCCCCTGTTGGTTCTCTGTTCTATATTCCATCACAAAACAGCTATATTTGGGTGGTGTATTGTTAATTGTCAGTTCTGCTGTGACACCAATGCAGTGAGGGGGTGTTAGTGCAGCAGTGCTGCTGTTTAATTTGAACGTCTGTAACACTGCTGGGATAGGAATAATGCACCAACCAAATAATACTTGCTCTGTGGTGCTACTATTGGGGTCCTGACCATTAAAGAACAGAGTAAAGGGGACTAATACAGTATGTACTGCAGTCCATCTGTTTGTGGACTACAGTACATACTGTATTGTCTGGAATTGTAGAACAACAAAATACATCTTTACAGTAAGTGCAACTGAGAACATGAACAATAAGTGGAGCAAAAAGGAGGTGGGTCCAAACCTTTGAGAGGTACTGTAAATATTTTAACCAACTTATATTTACTTAATGGTTTAAAGATGGCAGAGGTTGAGCTTGATTTGTTCATTATCCACTAAACCACCTGTTGTCCACAACATGACCCTCTTCATGTAAATAGTAATTGTTGTGAATGTTTTTACTCATGAAAAATTACATTTACATTACATTCGGTCATTTAGCAGACGCTTTTATCCAAAGCGACTTACAAGGCGAGTACAGAGTTAATCACAACATCCCTGGAGCAATGAGGGTTAAGGGCCTTGATCAAGGACCCACATTGGTAACTTCAGTGGACCTGGGATTTGAACCCCCAACCTTCAGATTGATAGCCCGGTGCAGCAGTTAGTGCTTCAGCCTATCGGCAAGAAGATCATGAGTTTATAATGATCATGAGAATAATCTTCTTATACGGCTTCCTACTCAAAAAAACACAATAAACGAACCAATTGTAACCACTGACGTGCATCACACCTAAAACACATGAGCAAAATACTTTAGCAAATAAAATAATAGATTCTGCAACAGATGGTGTGACCCTCACATAAACCTAAGCCTAATAACTAATCAGTCAGGGATTAGTTAAGGGCCAGACACATTGAAAAAGAATTGGGGGAAGTTCTCTGATGGGTTGGAAAAAAGATAAGCTTAAAATAAGATTTTAAAACTTTACAGGAAACTCACCACATACTGATTTTTTCCTTAAATTTTCATAAATGATGTATAATAGTGCTCTATTTTTCCAGTGATTTATGAAAGTCATTCTCCACTGAAGAGCTTAATGTTCGACTGGAAGGTTTTATGGATTGATGAATTAAGATGTAAAACCTTTGGTTCATCACATGGGATCTTTTTATGCCATCGAGTAGAAAGGATGCTTTACCAGTGTGGAACTTTAAACATGGAGGAGGAGGTGTGATGGTCTGGGGCTGGTTTGCTGGATCCAGGGTCAGGGGCTCATACAGAGTGAAAGGCATCCTGAACCAAAACGGCTACCACAGCGTTAAGCAGAGCCATGAGATCTGCTCTCTGGTATGCACGTAATTGGTCAGGGGTTCAAAACATTGAAGCTGTCAGAACTCCCTCAAGAACAAAAGAACAAGATGGTACTCTGACAAACATGGAGTGGAACACAGACTCAGACTTAAACCCCATCGAGCTGGTTTGGGGTGAACTGGACAGAAGAGTGAAAACAGATCAACCTACAAGAGCCACACAGTTATGAGACTTCTGCAACAGATTTGGGAAGAACTTTCTGAAGAATATAGGATTTCTGCTGTAAAAAGAACGTCATGAGTGTGTTCAGCTGTTAAAGGTGGAGACTTTAAGGAGTCAAAAGTTTAGAATACATTTTGGTCTAAAGATTCCATGATCATTATTAAACTCAAATTGCTTATTAGTACAATAATTTCATTTCAGAGTGCAATGAGACATTAAACTGAATAGTTTCCAAGAACTGAAAACTGGGATGTTCTTAAACTTTTAACCAGTAATATATAGTATATAAGTTTTCATGTCAACCACACACTCAATCACACAGACACACACAAACACAATTTGGAGAATTCAATTGACCTTGATCCATCTTTTTTAGACTGTGGGAGAAAACCGGAGAACCCGGAGGAAACCCACGGGGAGAACGTGGAACCTCCACCCAGATTGGGATTCGGATCGGGAATCCCTAGTGCTGAAAGGCGAATGTGCCAATCACTAAGCCACTGTGCCGCACGCGTGTGTGTGTGTGTGTGTGTTTAAATCCAATTCACTGCCATTACCCATGTGGGTCTTTAAGCAAGGTCCTTAAACATCAGTGCTCGATGGATTCTGTATATAACTCTGTTACTTGTAGGATACTTCAAGATTCATGAAAATCTCAAATTCATGAAAATATCACTTATATCACATGTGGTACATGAGACAAGAGCGAAATTATAAGACACGGACCCCGATTACAATGTTCTTCCAAAGTTAAAACCTAAATTTAAAATTTAAAGAAGAAAATGAGATAAAAATATAGTAT
Organism: Corydoras maculifer; assembly: GCA_019802435.1. Lineage (NCBI taxonomy): Eukaryota > Metazoa > Chordata > Actinopteri > Siluriformes > Callichthyidae > Corydoras > Corydoras maculifer. The sequence continues at coordinate 2,138,639 of JAFMOD010000228.1, forward strand.
ATAGATATGTAAAATATAATCAAATATACAACTATGAATATATATAATATAGCATATTGAACTATAAATCATATATATATAAATATATATATACACACACACATTATCTTGCACTTTATCCTCTACTAGGGTCGCGGGGGGGGGGGGGGGTTCCCTATGCCCATCCAGGGGAGAATGTTTCGGGCGCTGGGCAGATACACCCAGGAAAGGGTGCCAATCCATCACTGGGCACACACTCACTCACACAGACACACGCTATATGGGGCAATTTGGAGAATTCAATTGACTTGAAGCATGTTTGACTTGAAGGAGGAAACCAGACAACTGGGAGTAAACCCATGTGGACTCGGGGAGAACATGGGCACTCCAGATTAAGATTCGAACCGGGAACCCTTAGTGCTGAGAGGTGAACGTGCTAACCCCTAAACCACCATGCTGCCATATATATATATATATATATATATATATATATATATATATATATATATATATATATATATATATATATATATATATATAGGCGGCACGGTGGCTTAGTGGTTAGCACGTGCCTCTCAGCGCTAGGGATTCCCGGTTTGAATCCCCATCTGGGTGGAGTTTCCATGTTCTCCCCATGTCTGCGTGGGTTTCCTCCGGGTTCTCCGGTTTCCTCCCACAGTCCAAAAACATGGATCAAGTTAATTGAATTCTCAAAATTGCCCCGTTTAGAGTGTGTCTGTGTGAATGAGTGTGTGCCCAGCGATGGATTGGCGCCCTGTCCTGGGTCTGTCTGCCCAGCGCCCGAGATGTTCTCCCCTGGATGGGCATGGGGAACCCCCCCGCGACCCTAATAGAGGATAAGCGGAAGATAATGAATGAAAAAGGATATATATATATATATATATATATATATATATATATATAATTTTTAATAATACATTTTTAAAAATATACTTGTCAGAATACAAGTGTCAGCTCAGTGTGAATTTAATGTGAATGTATTGTAAAGATAAAACCCTCAGATCATTGTAGAGTGCAGGTTCAAACTTCTGTAGAGTGCTGCATACAGCATATTCATCAGAGCAACCGAGTGCAACCTGAACCGAGCCTGCGTCTCTCTCACACTGAAATGATGCCGTGTCTGCGCCTGTCAGTAAAATAAAACTGACTGCTGGCCTGTCACACGTCCTCCCCCAAAACAGCACTATACAAACCGCAGGACAACGTTCTGCATAAAAAGCTTGAAGCGTCATCGACTCAAACGGCAGAAAACATTAATGACGCAGGTGGATCTGCAGAAACCTCGGGACTGTTTGACTCAAATGATAATAATATTGGATGATGAAGTTCTCCACACCGGGGCTCTGATTAACTGCGCTGTTCAGCATCACTGCGTACTTTTCCATTAGAACCTTAAAGCAATCGCACGATCAGCCATCTATTAAGACGCTGCGTTGTTAGAGCTTAATTAACATCCATAACAGAGTGCGAGGATGAGCCGCCTGATGGCCAATTCATGTCAGTTGCCATAAACTTTTCCAATTGCGTTGGGATAATGTTTACGTAAACGTTGCCGTCCTACCTGTGAGAAGTGGAGCGTTGCAGAGCGGCGCTCGCCGGCTGCAGGCGGGGGGAGGGAGGCGTTTCGGGCTGGTGCGGCTGCAGGACTTGTTTTCGATGCGAGCTGCGGACCTGCTGCTGCTGCTTTCAGGGGGTTTGATATAATTGAGCAGTATCATTCTGCGCTACACCTCCACAGACGGTCAGCGGGCTCCACCAATCACCTGCAAGCCCAGCCTAGCAACACCGCGCTGATTGGTCCAATTCAGCTCATTTTCCGAAGCGTCTCCCTCCAGCGCGCTTTAACGCACTGTATGGCAGACAATGTGTACACACCCCTTCCAATCATTCAGTTCAGGTCAGTCTATTTAGTGAAGGTCAATGTAAATGTACATCTATCTAAAGACACTTCATATCATAGTGCACTCTTCTTTTTGCCTCCAGTCCATGGAATTTCTACTTAACCATGGAGACAGATTCATAAAAGAATGGTTAGAAGTTGATGTGCAGTTTTAAAGTGGTCCTTAACATTTAAATAAACGTTATAGCTTTGTATCACGTTGTTTTCTCATTTCAAAATGAGTAGATATGTCATCTCATCCCATTATCTGCCTCATTTTCTACGAAGATTGCTGGAGGTTCCCCATGCTCATACAGGGAAGAACCTTTTGGGTGTTGGACGGGACAGGGGGCAATCCATTGCTGAGCACACACTCAAGCTATATTTAGGTAATTTAGATAAGGGCAGGCACGGTGGCTTAGTGATTAGCACGTTCGCCTCTCAGCGCTAGGGATTCCCGGTTCGAATCCCCATCTGGGTGGAGTTTCCATGTTCTCCCAATGTCTGTGTGGGTTTCCTCGGGGTTCTCCGGTTTCCTCCCACAGTCCAAAACATGGATCAAGTCAATTGAATTCTCCAAATTGCCCCATATAGAGTGTGTATGTGTGAGTGCCCGAGCGCCCGAGGTGTTCTCCCCTGGATGGGCATGGGGAACCCACCCCGCGACCCTAATATAGGATAAAAAAACGGAAGATAATGAATGAGATAAGGGCAATTTAGAGCAGCCAATTTACCTTGAATCAATGTTTTTATTTTTTTGACTGTGGGACAGAACCAGAGAACTCGGAAACCCCTGTGGACACGGGGAGAACATGGAAACCTTTACCCCGATTTGGATTTAAACCTGGATCCATTTCCATTCAAAACATTTGCAAACATGGTTGCTGGCTGCTTTTAGTTGCCCTTGTCTAAAATGCCTTTAAATTAAAAAAATAACACAGCAATCAAAAATGTATCATGCACCCAGACAAAAACATTTAATTGAAGCTCATGCTGAACTATTTATTATTTTATTTATGGATGCGCTTACTGTAACTTCGACAGTGGTACAACTGTGGGAGTTTAATGCAAAACAATTTGAATACATCCAGTGGACTCATCCACCAAAAAACTAAACAAACAAACAAAAAAAAAAAACAGGTAAGGTAACAAGAGCTTACAATCATGAAAACTAACTACCTAAAACAAGTTCATAGCTCTAAAGACTATCATCTGTGAGAACCTATATAGTCATTAAGTTGTATTTTTAATGAGTGATGCCACAATTTACACACAGAACCAAAAATTCAATGTAGTGAATTATGTCTATCTACACATGAACAAATAAATGGAAGTTAAATATTAACATAATCTGCAATAAAATTTTATTTGTATATTTTAGTATTTGGCGGCATAGTGGTGGAACTTCATGTTCTCTCAGTGTCTACGTGGCTTTTTTCCAGTTTCCTCACACAGTCCAAAAACATTGATTCAAGGAAAATTGGCTGCTCTTAATTGCCCTTACATTGTGTCTGTGAGTGTGGTCAGCAACTGATTAGCATCCTGTCCTGGGTGTATCTGCCCAGCGCTCAAAATATTTCCCACCAGGATGGGTAAAGTGAACCCCCTATGAATATAATCATGGGGTCTCCCATACAAGCTTTGTCTACATTAACTATACTTTAGAACTGTCAAAAGCAAACTAGTGTAAATCATGCTTTACGCTGCAATTTGAAAAGACCTTTTAAGACAAGGTGCAGTTAATCTGTGTCCATAATCTCTTCCAGCCTTTTTAAAGCAGCATGAGATTTTCAGCCCCATCAGTAATCAATGGTATTCATTTCTTTCACCCAATTCTAATTGAATAAATAAGGCTCCTGGAAAGAAATAAAAACCAATATCAAGCACCATCTTCTGGACATTATTTATACAACACTTCTACAAATATTTTATTGTAAACTGCAAATGACATACAGACTGGATTTATTCATATAGTTACTGGTAATTACATATCACTGCAGCATTTCTATCAATACAACAATTTCTAAACTGGCTTTAAATGAATAAACCATAGCAATGTGCATTGTGCTATAGACAAACCCAAACAGAAAACACTGGCAAAAAAACTAAAGACCGATAATACACATTATTACAGTACTTAAGTACGTACAATACAGCACTACTGTAGACGACAGTGGATCGGCAGAATTTTCCAATATGCTTCTTGAAAATTTGATGCAGCGATGAGAATACAGGATTGAAATCGAGATTATTTGGAGCACATGACCCCTATGGTTTCAGGACATTCATTACTCTGCTTTACAGCAAGTTATTTGATTGTGTTAACATTTAATACAAACCGTTGTCCCATTTACACATCAGAATCCTACATTTAAATTACTGTATGATTCGGAATGTGATTATTGCTGTTCATTCAGATACGTATACAGTCATGTGACACAAAGAAACATTGAACTGTGTCGTCTAAAATCACACGCTCAGATACCGTACAATACCTGAGCCTATGTTGTGCAATGCCTCTGAAAGGATAGCAAGTTGCCCCTTGTAAGTATGTATGTACACTTACTGGCCACTTTATTAAGTGCACCTTGTTTCTACACTCATTGTTCATTGCATCAGTTCCATTTACCACACAGGTGCACACTGTAGTTTTACATGCAGTCTGTAGTTAATCTGTATCTCCACATACTGAACTATGTTCTTTAATTATCATCACGCACATAGCAGGTATTATGTGGTTAGTGGAAAATATTAAGAATTGCCGTGACCCTGACATAGTGGTTATGTGTTAAGTGTGTGTTTCGGGTGATTGATTGGATCAGACACAGCTGGAGGTTTTGAAAACTGTCTCTACTCACTATGTAACCCATGAACCTTATTGCCCCACCTTGTAGATGTAAAATCAGAGACTGTTGCTGTACAGTTTGTGCATTATCTAACTTAATGCTGCTAAACTCCCATAAGCATTAATATAGGATTGCAGGATGACCAACATTCACTCCACGGCAACAAATGAACTACTGTCTTGAATTCCACGTCTTTTAAGTGAAGCAATAAGGTTGGTGTGTTAAAAAAGTGTGTAGTGGTCACAGTGTTTAAAACCTCTAGCATCACTGCTGCATCCGATTTACCTGCATCAGCGCAATAAACGCTTAAATCACCACCATTGTATCAGTGTCAGGGCAATGTCAAAAATCATTCAACACCCAAATAATGCATGCTCTGTGGTGGTGCCAAGTACTAGATAACGGATAAAAGGTGTCAAATAGTATACACAGAAAACAGATGGACCACAGTCTACCACTGTAGAACTACAAAGAGCATCTAAATGGTAAACTGAACAGAAAACAATTTTTTTTTGCCTAATCTGAATAAATTTTAAACTAAACGATAGTAAATAGTGTAAATGGTGCATAACAACAAAATAGTCAGCAATGCCATTGACCATTCCACAGTCTGAATAAAGACTCGTCCTTTTCCTCCATTAAATCCTACCTGCTTAATATCTTTTATGCATTTAAATTCGTACATGTACAAGGTTCTAAACTACTGCATCACTGAGAATAAATAAATTTTAACTCTATAATGCTGTATCCTACAATAATAAAAAATAAACTTTATTTTCAGTCACTCATATAAATTCTTATTCATTTGTGGTCATTGTTGCTTTACATATAACATTACTGGCTACATCTACATTATATATAGCATTTACTATGCAAACTGCTTTCAGAGGAAATGAAAGTGGTTATGTCTGATACTTGCTCCTGCTGTTCTGAAAGTGCACAGATAGCACTGATTTTGGTTAAATGTCACATCGACATGCCTGTCACATCATTTATTAACCATCCATCAGGTGGCATTATGTTATTACATTAGCTGCACATAACTTAATGAGAAATTAAATTAAAGAAACTAAACAAAAATACTTATTTTTCAGGCCAATATCAAATACATGTGAGTGGCAATGGTATGTAAACCTTTAGGATAATTAGTTAATATTAAGGGAAATTTTTGTTTAACTCTGAGTGTCAGATTAGCAATTATTAAAATGATAAAGTGTTGAGTTTAAAATATGTTTGTAGAAGTGCATGGCAAAAACATAAGATAGTTCCTAAACCCTCAGAAAATAATATGCCTATCAGGATAGAAAAGGTTACCAAGCCCTTTTTAAATGATTTGGATTATATTAGGGTTTCAAAGGATTGTGTTCAGATGGCGGAATATGGTGGCATTTCAGTAACTTTCAATATGAGAAATTTAAGACCATCGTTATCACAATTGTGGTCAAGCAACAAAGCTCTCTCCAAATGCAGAAAATGTAATAGTATGTGAGGTCACAAAGGAACCAAAAAAGCTTTACCAATTACAGCCTACAGGTTCTCCCATTGTGACCTGTATACATTTTTGAGTCCAGCATAAGGAGAACACTGTACGTGATAGATGAATTAGAAGTCACTGCTTCTATAATGGACACTGCTGCATGTCTGCAGCTTACAACAGATCTTACAACAGATTTAGAGAAAAATGGAGGGCTACTGGAAATAACTGCATTGTGAACAGATGTTAATGATTTAGGTCATATTTATGCAGAAATATAGAAAATATATAAACTTTATCACTGCTGTGTTTTTAATGCTTATTGGTCAAATTAAGGCAGTTTTTCTATTCATTCATTTTACGTCCAGATACAATATGACTAATTAAAGTCATATTTAAAAATGTAAACCTACTACAGCATTATTATAATTTCAGTTTAAAATAGATATTTATTTTCATGGCTTTTTGTGAATAAGAGGTATAATAAATAGTGAAATATTCATATCATGTATTTCATTCTTTCATCTGAGCCCTCTATGATTAGATCCTATATGTAAAAAAAACCCAACATGGAAGAAAGCTCTAATGACACCACACAAAACAGAGGTAAATGGTAAAATATAGAAAAGTTTGGGAGGTCACTTTAACTTAGAAAGATCGTTCCTCTCCATGAAGTCTTTTAACTTGGTGGGGTAGTCAGTCATTATGCCAGTGGCCCCAAGGTCAAAGGCACGTTTAAAGTCCTCCTCCTCGTTCAGTACCCACACATACACCTGTGATCAGAAATACATGGGAAAGCTGATTCAGTTGCTTCCTGCATAATTATTATTACACTCTGTCTTATTAAATGAATGTCAAGAGCTAATTTTAGGTATTTTGAAAAGCGTTAGCAGATTGTGTGCACCTGTATTCCTCTTGCTTTTAGATGGTCAAACAGTGATTTCCTCATGAGAAGTCTGTATAAAAAAAAAGTGTATTCATGTAAAGGCACAAAGGGATAGTGAGACACACAGTTCAGCTAACATATTAGGTCAATGACACGACAGGAATGATAAATATTTTGGTGGACATTAACTTACGAGTCTGCCAGCCAAGTGACAAAACGCTGACTTTGTGTGATTGTCCTGGGATCTCGAAGTCTAAAGAGGAAAATCGTTAGTTAGTTATTTTAAATTATACACATTTTTTAAATTTAACATGCATCTTGTACTGTAAAAAAAAAAACCTGAGAGTTTAATGATTTATTGGTCAACATTTGTTTAATAAACAGGAACTACCTTTATAAAGCCACAGATTTGTATGTGTTAACACAAAATTAACTTGTTTATTGCAATTATTGGTTTCAGAAATGAAAAGAATTGTAAAATGTTAATAATACTTGTATTAATATTAAATGAATAGTAATGACATTTAGTGAGAAACCGAATGCCGCTTAATCAATTTATATCAAACAGGGAGTTTTGCTCCTTAAAGCTGATTGGCTGTGTCTGTTCAGCCGTGACATTAGTGACAATGATGCACATCTCTGGCTGCTTCACATTGTATACTTAGCATTTTTCAGAAACCTCTCAAAACACAAAACGAGTAGACGGTGTTAAACTTCCAGCAGCACTGCCTTTTCTGATCCACTCATACAGAAAAACACACTTACACCACCACATTTGGCTTAATGTAGAGCTAAACTAACAAAATATGTAGAAAAACAGATGGACTACACACTAATGTAGAACTATAATGTCTATATTGTAAAGTGCAGAAACATGGAGGTGATCCTAATTAAGTGGCCAATTAGTGTTTGTAAAGGCCTTTTTTAATATTATTAAACACTAAATTGTGTACGATCGATTAAAAAATGGATTTATTATAGAATATGACTTCAAATGTAAATAAAGTTAAATTATATGTTTCTCACTTGGTAGTAATTGAAGGCATAGGGATCTCTAAAAACTGTTCCTTAAGGGGTATAAAAGGCAGAAGACCTGTGTAGAAAAGCCCCAAGAGAAGCAGAACTCTGGACAGACTGAACAACACGGGAATTTGAGGATTCTAGAAGAGAAGAAGTAACTGATTAAGCATACAGTCACCTCAAAACATAATACAAAATGGTTCCACAGAAAAAACAATTCCTTAAAATAATGATAATAATAAAACAAAAAATAGCTTCTGACCTCTTTGTAACACTTCTGAACAATGTGGTTGCTGGAGTTACCCCATACAGTCAAATTTTCCCTATTATACTTTACAATCAGTTCGGAGACCTTTAGGGAAAATGAACCTGCAATAAGTCATAACTTTCTGCATCAACATTTATTTACATATCTCTTATCGCATATTTTACATAGTGACTTGCAACTGTGCAAATAGAATAGCACGAATTAGGGTAATAAGGCAGAGCACACCTTCTTGATAAGCATGTCATCATTGACTTTGATGTCAACATTAATGGGAGTGTTGGGAAAGGCCTCAAAAACATCTCTTAGCAGTGGAATTTGTTTGTCATCTCCTCCTTCAACGAAACACTCTGAAAAGACATACAGATTAAAGTAGTTTCAGTCCTTAAATCTGATTGGCTAAACCGTTCGTTCAGTCATGATATATTGACAATAATACACACTGATTGACCAATCACAATCATATCATGTGTGATATGCAATACATGAATTTAAATCATATACCATAAATAGAAATACAGATTGAGATAACCGGTATATCATTACTCAGTGATAAACATTCACTATTTTGTTTTCAATAAATGCATTTATAAATCGAGCCTTGCTTTTATATTATAGTGTGTTTGTAACCATTTAATAAAAGCAATAAAGCATTCAAGGTTGTGTATTATTGTGAATAAATCACGGAAAGGTTGTGTAACTATACTCCACTTCACATGATGTCTAGTAACACCTTTTTCTTCTGATTTATTTATAATAATGCATGCTCTCTCAAGCCTTAATGATTTATTACTATACAGCACAAATATAAAGTGGCTTTCAAACAAGAAAAATAGACCAGATATGTTTTTCAATAAACCTGATCAAATGCATGAAAGACCCACATTAACATTTCAACCTCACACATTGACACACACTGCTCCAGAAAAATCACATAAAGTTTACAAATACAAGAGAGAACTACTCACCTCGCTTAAAAGTCACCCCAAGCTTACATAAGTAAGGTGGAAGGTCCTGAGAACACAACAATACATTTTATTGGCAAATACATATTACTGAGCAAAACATAGTTTCATGCCTCTAAGTAAAACAAATAAGAAAGTGGAAGTAATAACTACAGACATTTAAAAAACCTTACTACAAAATGATATATTTTAGCAGCTTTATAATTCTTCTTTCACTTACAGTATATGCCACATCTGAAATGTTGGCATTAACACCTGTAGACCTCTTCAGGTTTGTATCATGCAACACCACCACCTGCTCATCCTTGGTTAAATGACAATCCAACTCCAGCATGTCGGTGCCAAGTTGTACAGCACTGTGAAGGAGGGTAAGGGAAAGAAAATATAGAAAAGAATATAGGAGTGCACTGTTTAAGTAAGCACAAAAGAGAGCTTGAGAGATTACTGATGTTTGTTTGAAAATATGCAAGCCAATGAATTAAAAAAACAAACAAAAAAAAACACTAAACACACTGCCTGAATGCTGCCATCGTGTTCTCCAGGTTCTCACCTGCTCCTGCAGACAAAGACAGAGGAACAAGACATGACTTATAAAAAATAAACGATGGGTATAAAAAGGACAAGGATATATTTTCCAGTCAGTACCAGTGCCATTTCAGCCACTGAGTTGAGCTCAGGGCTAATGAACCTTGTAGAAGAGGATTTGTATTACAGCTTGTATAATTTATTTTAATCTAAAAGATATTAAAAAAAGCAAGCAATTATCTGACTTGGAGACAGCTGAGATACACGGTCAGGTAAAACATGATGCAATTTGTCAAATTACCATATCACACACACACACACACACACACACACACACACACACACACACACACACACACACACACACACACACACACACACACACACCAGCCCTTATATGGAGAATTGCTTTCTGACCTACATCTTTTTTTACTGACTGGACTATAAATAAGGGCAATTACATTTCATTTTACACAGTTGTCCATAACAGGTGGCATTGTTCATTACTGGGGATCTAGGTTCAAATCCCAATATGCGTTTCCATGGTCTCCCAGTGTTTCCTCCCACAGTACAAATACATGGATTCAAGGGGAATTGGCTGCTCTAAACTGCCATGATCTAAATTTCCCCTACATTAATGAAATTAGATAATATGTTCATAACCACAAAACAAATAATCTGGATACATGACCGGCAGACCAAAATTAGTTTTTTGTCCTTTCACAGACTTCACTATTCACAGATTTACAGCGGGTGAAATAAGTATTGAACACGTCACCATTTTTCTCAGTAAATATATTTCTAGATGTGCTATTGACATGAAATTTTCACTAGATGTCTGTAACAACCCAAGTAATCCATACATACAAGGAAATCAAACCATAGATGTGCAGAAATTATGTAATGTGTAATAATGTGGGAAAACTATTAAACACGCTTACTGAAATTGATTTAATACTTTGCACAAAAGCCTTTGTTGGCAATGACAGCTTCAAGACGCCTCCTGTATAGAGAAACTAGTCGGATGCATTGATCAGGTGTGATTTTGGTCCATTCTTACACACAAACAGTCTTTGAATCTTGAAGGTTTCGTGGGCCTCTTCTCTGAACTCTGATCTTTAGTTCTTTCCATAGATTTTCTATTGGATTCAAGTCAGGTGATTGGCTGGGCCATTCTAGCAGCTTTATTTTCTTTCTCTGAAACCAATTGAGAGTTTCCTTGGCTGTGAGTTTGGTGTCATTGTCTTGCTGAAATGTCCACCCAGGTTTCATCTTCATCATCCTGGTAGATAGCAGCAGATTTTTATCAATCTCTGTATTATTTGAAGTTTGCTAATACCATATGCTAAAAACCAGCCCCACGTCATGATGTTCCCACCTCCAAACTTCATTGTTGGTATGGTGTTTTTGGGGTGATATGCAGTGCCATTTAATCTTCAATTCAATTTTTTGTTCAAGTGAGTTCAATTTTGGTCTCATCTGAGCAGACTTTATTCTGCCAGTATTTCTCAGGCTTGTTAAAATGTTGTACAGTAATTCTTAAATGAGTTTCAACATGCTTTTTCTTAAGCAATGGAGTCTTGCATGGTGAGCGTGCATAAAGGCCAGGGCTGTTGAGTGCATTACTTATTTGTTTTCTTTGAAACAGTTGTAACTGCTAATTCCAGGTCTTTCTGAAGCACAAGTGGTCCTTCGCTCTTGGACAACTCTGCTGATAATTCTTTTCACTCCTCTGTCAGAAATCTTGTGAGGAGCACCTGGTCGTGGTCAGTTTATGGTGAAATGATCTTCTTTCCACTTCCGGATCATGGACCCAACTGTGCTTAATGAAACATTCAGAAGTTTAGAAATCCTTGTGTAATACCATCACAATACCACCAATACCAATACCATCATAATGGTTTGCAACAATAAGGTTGCAAAGGTCTTGAGAACGCTCTTTACTTTTACCCATCATGAGATGTTTCTTGTGTGATACCAGACCATTATTTGGGCCTGGACCAGCTGATAGTAATTTGCACTGACAAGGGGCAGAATTGCTTTCTAATTACTGAGAGAGTTCAGCTGGTGTCTTGGCTTTCCATGCCTATTTGCACCTCCCTTTCTTCATGTGTTCAACACTTTTTTCTTTGTGACATTCCACATTATTTAACATTACTTAATTTCTGGACATCTGTTTGATTTCTTTGTATGTATGGATCACTTGAGTTGTTACTGACATCTATTGAAATTGTCATGTCAACAGCAACTCTAAAAATATATTTACTGAGAAAAATAGTGACTTATTTTACCCGCTGTATGTCTTGAAATGTTGGTGGTCAGGTACTGGTATTTTTGGAGTGGTAGTGTTGCAGTCCAAAAGGATGGTCTCACTTGACTTATATAGTTTTTCCAATTGTTGAACAGACACCTGATCACTATACAATCATTACATGGCTGTCTTACACTGTCGATGCTGCCTGGCCCCTCAAGGGGGATAAGTCCTATTAAGTTTCATAAAAAACGGTCAGAAGTCGGCGTTTTCGGTTATTTTTCTGTAAACTTGTTTGGTTATTATTCAATAACTCGCAAAATTCTTTTGGAACAAATCCGCCTAATTCTAAACGTTTTTTTGGAACACAAGAGTCCCCCCTGAGCCTTGGTCCTCCGAAGGTTTCACCCTAAACGAACATAACAGGGAGTCTTTTCTTGCACTGTCACTTCGGCTTGCTCCCAGAGGATCAGATCACTGCTTTTCAGACAATGTACGTTTGTAAAAAACTCTGTATAATTAAATTGATTTAACTAGTATTACACATAAACGTCTGGTTCAACATCTCAACTCATTCTGATGATCATAAAGCTATATCAAGTAGCAGGACAATACAAACTAGAACCGGTGTTTTAATGAGTGGCTGTTTTTCTAATATATGCTACAAATGAGAAGCTATGTGGACAGTACCTTTGCAGAAACTATTTAAACAGAAAAAAAGAGGTCAGTTATCACAGACTCACCCCCTCGGTGGGAAATGTGTCGGCTGTGGAAAGTCTGCCGCTTCCGCCGGTGCAGCAACGACGGACATTTCAGAAATAAGACGGACGTGAGGACGTAGCCGGTGACGGTGGACAGGACATAAACCGCGGCACTCATTCTGAGAATGAGAACAAATCCGGCAGCAGAACAACACCGAGCGCCGCGTCGCCTGCGGTCAGTCTGGACTACACTAGCCTGCTAGCTGTGACGCTGCGTATCCACCGGCCGGTTTCCGTAAAGCTGCGTCGGCCGACCTGTCAGAGCTAACAAACCCCAGCGGCTGTAACGACACGCTTCAGAGTGCGGGTTAAAGCTCTGACGCAGCGCCGCCTCAAACACATCATTCGCTTCTCTGAGGTGCCGCGGGCTTCACCTGCCAGCGCTCAGATCCTTCAGCGTTGTTTTGCTTCAGTCACTTTCTGATTGGATGCCTGCGATGACATTCCGATCATCGATTGGCTGTTAGCATCAGCCAACCAGCGCAGGCTTTTATTTTGGCGCAGGTTCAAATGCGTCGTTTTACATTTCCATCCATCCATCCATCCATCCATCCATCATCTTCCGCTTTATACTCTAATAGGGTCGACGACGGGTCAAATGATGAATAAGCATGTCCATCCAGGGGAGAACGTCTCGGGCGCTGGGCAGATACACCCAGGACAGGGCGCCAATCTATCAATCTATCCCTGGGCGCACACACACACACACTATATGGGGTAATTTGGAGAACTCAATTGACCTTGATCTATGTTTTTGGACTGTGGGAGGAAACTGGAGAACCCGGAGGAAACCCACGCGGACATGTGAAGAACATGAAAACTCCACCCAGATTGGGATTCAAACTTGGAATCCCTAGCGCTGAGAGGCGTAACGTGTTAAACACTAAGCCACTCCATCCTATATTAGGGGGGGTACCCCATGCCCATTCAGGGGAGAATGTTTCGGGCGCTGGGCAGATACACCCAGGACAGGGCGCCAATCTATCTCTGGGCACAAACTCACTCACAAAGACACATACACACTCTATATGGGGCAATTTGGAGAACTCAATTGGCCTTGATCCATGTTTTTGGACTGTGGGAGGAAACCAGAGAACCAGGAGGAAACCCACGGGGAGAACATGGGAAACTCCACCCAGATTGGGATTCGAACCGGGAATCCCTAGCGCTGAGAGGCGTAACGTGCTAACCACTAAGCCACCATGCCGCCTACGTTTAACATTTCCCTTTACTTTAATTTAGTACATGACGATGATTAACATCATTTAGTTGCTGATTCCTGGTTCATAACATTTATTTTATTATTAGAGAAAGAGATATAGTGAGTAGTGCACATAGGTTAGAAGGAACATATAAAAATCCTACAAACACACACACAAACTCAAATACATATACATATATACTACATATACACACAAATGCAAAAATGGACGAGGAAACACTGATTATACTGTTCTTTTTCAGTTTTGTTTTCACTATTTTATTGCATTTACTAAGAATTGCATGAAAAGTGATAAAGTGATTTTTAAAATTATTATTATTATTACCACTCCTATATTAGCTTCATCTGTTTGCAAATGCTATTTCGTCCACTTCCTGTTATCCGATTAGGCTGTTACTTTAATGTTTATCGTTGATGACAACACATGAATCAATTGAAAAAAGGTACCAAATTATATAACTAACCATTAATTTATTCATTATCTTCCGCTTATCCTCTATTAGGGTCGCTGTGGGGTTCCCCATGCCCATCCAGGGGAGAACGTCTCAGGCGCTGGGCAGATAGACCCAGGACAGGGCGCCAATCCATCGCTGGGCACACACTCACTCACACAGACACACACTATAGGGGGCAATTTTGAGAATTCAATTAACTTGTTCCATGTTTTTGGACTGTGGGAGGAAACCGGAGAACCCGGAGGAAACCCACGCAGACACGGGGAGAACATGGAAACTCCACCCAGATGGGGA
>JAFMOD010000228.1:2153720-2214529 GCA_019802435.1 Corydoras maculifer
GCTGGGCACACACTCACTCACACAGACACACACTATAGGGGGCAATTTTGAGAATTCAATTAACTTGTTCCATGTTTTTGGACTGTGGGAGGAAACCGGAGAACCCGGAGGAAACCCACGCAGACACGGGGAGAACATGGAAACTCCACCCAGATGGGGATTCGAACCGGGAATCCCTAGCGCTGAGAGGCGAACGTGCTAACCACTAAGCCACCGTGCCTATAACTAATCAGTGTTAATTAATACATTTAATTTACTATGGATAAATTGGCCATTTTCTACTAAATTTTATAATTCACAAGCAGAATTACTTTAGGATAAAGTCATTTAACAATATAGGACAGGGGTGCCCACACTTTTCTGGCACGAAATCTACTTT
Source organism: Corydoras maculifer (assembly GCA_019802435.1). Taxonomy (NCBI): domain Eukaryota; kingdom Metazoa; phylum Chordata; class Actinopteri; order Siluriformes; family Callichthyidae; genus Corydoras; species Corydoras maculifer. The sequence continues at coordinate 2,154,100 of JAFMOD010000228.1, forward strand.
TCCTTTGGAAAGGTCATCGAGATCTACCAGGGTTAATCTTTTTTTAGGCTTTTATATTGAAACCTATTGTTTGTATTGTCGAATCAGCATAGAAAAGACTGCCTCAGATTGCCATTTTCACAGAAATTGCTCTAAAAATAGAAACAAGTAGAAAATGCTGTTTTATTATACACATTCCAGTAAAAAACATTACATTGGAACCTCTTTGGAAGTGAAATGGCTACATTGAAAATCAAGCAAATGCATTTTGAGTTTGACATTGTAAAAAAAATATTCATCCCCCCACTCTAAATGAAAGTGGTATTTTAATTCTTTTGGGGGCAAAGTCTTTCACTCATCTTGTCAGTCAAATAGTGCAAAAACACTGAAACTATCTAATGTAGATGATTCGAGGGGCAGTGCTTCGGATTTAGGCACAGAGGCGTGGCCACGTGCCGGTTTTGGCAACAGCGAGAGAGACGGGGGGGCAGACTGCTCGCTTGCACAGCGATAGAGATCGCGATTCAGAATGACTCACATTGTGTGTAAACATGTGTGTGTAAGTGCTTCTGATACTGTGCTGTAAAAAAGCGCTGATACATAATAAACACATTCTTTTTTCAAACCTCAATTTTGATCTACCCAACACAGCTGAGTGATCGACCGGTCGATCGAGATTGACGTATTGGGCACCCCTACCATAGGGGTGTTTTTTTTAAAATATTTTAAAAATATTTTCCTTTTTACCTACTGTGCTTACACACAGAGGACTTGGTCCTTTATATTTAACCCATCTGTGCAGTAAAACACACACACACACACACACACACACACACTAGTGAAGTGAGCACACTATCCTGAACATGCACCTACTGAAAAATTGGTGTTCACCAGGTTCATGGACACTGCAGCTATAGTACTTGGTGGGACCGGGAATCAAACTGGGGATCTTTAGGTCACTAAGCTTGGTTTTCTTAATCACAAGCCTACAAACTGCCCCAGTATGTAGAATAGATATTAATTTGTACATTATGTCTTTTATAAATTTTGTAATGGGTGGTACGGTGGCTTAGTAGTAAGCAAATTCGTCTCTCAGTGTCAGGGATCCATTCGAATCCCAATCTGGGTGGAATTTCCATGTTCTCCCTGTGTTCGCATGGGTTTCCTCCCAAAGTCCAAAAATGGATTCAAGGTAAACTGAATGCTCCAAATTGCCCACCATAGTTTGTGAATGTGTTTTAGCTGTATGTGGTTGTTGCAGTTATCACTGTTTGTGGGTCTACCAAGAAGAACCTTCATTTTATCTGAACCAAGTAAAAGGAAATTACAGGATATTTAACCTTTAACCTCTTTTACAGAGCTTGTGGTTTCACTTATTGTGTAAACATATTGGATTGTAAGATTGTAGTTAGCAAAAAGCAGCAGTCTTAATACTAGCCTTTGTGGATCACATTCTTTTGTGATCTTTACATTTGTGATTTTTTTGCTTTCATTATTTACACAGACAGCTTCTCTTACAAACACAAGTAAAATCTAGGTTTTGTTCAATAATACTGTGATATGAGAGCATGATTGGAAGAAGCATGTAAAGAAAGAGTAGATTAAGTAAATGAAGATACCTGAAGCCCCTTAAAGTGTTTCATTCTCTTTCCTTGCTTCTTCCAGTGTACTTTTTACTCTTTTCAGTGCACACAGGAGAGATAATGTAACAAATTCAGGTGTAGCAGGTGTCTCTGTTTACCTGTTCTGCTCTTCCGTTCCTTCCCTCCGTTCACAGGCTCAACCCAATCACGCCCTGATTCCACAAATACCAATAAAATTATCTATTACTTTTATTAATAATATCTCCATCCTATTGTGACGCCTGATGATAAATAATAACCAAATTTTGTTGATTTCTAGATGAAGTTTAAGCTGAAACACACAAGAATTTTAAAACAAATGAAAAGTTTAACATATTTATTCAAATATAGTTTTTATATCTATCATGCATATATAAATGTTTTTAAATGCATAACCCTTAACCCATAACCCATAACCTAAGCAATAGATGGTTATGTTTATTTAAATATATGATTTTTGGAATGAATTTTCAAGCAGACATTAATGGATTTGATTTATTTGACATATTGGTTTTCATGACAAGATAAAATTCACTCTTACAGTTACTGAATTAAAAGAATCTAGCTGCTACACTGTGTATGTTACTTTGATGTTTATATTTATAGTGGCTGTAATAATTTGAAGGCTTGTGGGTTTTAATTTTTAGTTTTAAATAACAAGAGATGAAGGGAATTTTTATAATAATTAATAATAAGGGGCGGCACGGTGGCTTAGTGGTTAGCACGTTCGCCTCTCAGCGCTAGGGATTCCCGGTTCGAATCCCCATCTGGGTGGAGTTTCCATGTTCTCCCCGTGTCTGCGTGGGTTTCCTCCGGGTTCTCCGGTTTCCTCCCACAGTCCAAAAACATGGAACAAGTTAATTGAATTCTTAAAATTGCCCCTATAGTGTGTGTCTGTGTGAGTGAGTGTGTGCCCAGCGATGGATTGGCGCCCTGTCCTGGGTCTATCTGCCCAGCGCCTGAGAAGTTCTCCCCTGGATGGGCATGGGGAACCCCCCCGCAACCCTAATAGAGGATAAGCGGAAGATAATGAAATGAAAAAAAAATTAATAATAAGTAAATCTTTGGCTGTGGCAGTAAGTGCATGTTTAGATTGCTATTATAGCCTTATATACCTTTATAAACCCTTCTAATTGATTTTTTGACACTTACACCCCAGGGTCTGTGTAGCTTACATCAGCAGTAATAGTGCACATGTTAGAATAATTCGATTTCATTTCATTGTTTAATACTAATTCGCACAATATAAAACATTGTTTTAAAAATAATTTATCCAGTAGGATTATTTTAGTATTTTTTTGTTTATGCTCTATTATATTCCTTTTTATTCTCTCAAAATAAATAATACATAATTTTATTTATATCAAACAAGTAATACATTGTTTCTAATTTGTATGTATTAATATACACCTGACTATACATTTGTTTAAATTGCTTGTTTCAGATAATATTTGCATTAAATATATGACAGTATTTTTACTAATATGCTCTGTCAAATATCTTAATGCACTTCAGACACAAATTTAAGGACAACAGTGTGCCAAAGGTCAGCAAAGTTGCAATAGTCATAGATCATTGCCAGTCATAAACAAAGTCCACACAAAAGACTTGCATGCTTAGATATTGATATGGATAGAACTACTCTGAGGCCAAGTTTGTAATAATTCAAAACTAAACCTTCGTTGTATGTTTTTCTTGATTTTGTCAGCTTGAAATCACTAAAATGTCTCTTCAACTAAACAGACTTCTTGAAGAATGGGAGAGCCAGAAAAAAGATTTCCTTCAGCTTCAGGTAGGATTCCAGATTTAATTTTTTACATAAGCTGTATTCTGATTAGCTTCATGTAGCTGTGGTCAATATTGTAAAACATTTGGGTTCGCTGACATAACTGGCTTTAATTGTTTAACAGTTGTGTGCACAAAATTAGTTAATATACTATGTATGTAGGTCACATGGGGCCTTTTTGTTTATATAAGTTAATTATGTGTAATGATACACATTTAGTTTTACATTAAAAGGTTAAGGGTTTTCGTTTAGCAGTTTTTTGATAAAGGATTGCAATACTTAAAAATAAATGTTCTTCAAAAAGTAATGTAACTTATTTCATAATTTGAATTCTCTTGCTCTCAGGATGCCCATCGGCTGTACATGCAGAAGCTGGATGAGCTTCAGGAGCTACAGAACAAATTCAGTTCATCCATAGTTCACCAGAAAAAGTGTTTAAAGGATATATCACATTCACTGAAGAAGTAAGAAGATAATATTTTTCAAATCTCATGCAATTTTGTTTAGTTGTGTTGAATTGTTACTTGTGGAAATTAACTTGTTAGTGCATAATGTCACAACCCTCTATTACAACCAGCACACTGTATGAAAGATGAAAGGCCTGTTTTTATTGTAAACTACAGACTAAATAAAGGATTAAATGAGGAGGAAGAAGGACATGTGATTGAACTAAAGAGAAATCTACAAGAGCAGTCTGGCATCTTGCTTCAGATGGAGGCATTCCTACCTAAAAAAAATGGGTAATGAAATATCTTAACCTTTTAACCAGACTGTCAAGATTGTTTTTATAACCTTGTAATTTTCTTTTTGTTCCTTTTAATAGGCTATATCTTAGTCTTGTACTTGGAAACATGAATGTCAATCTTCTAAGTAAACAGTCGAAGTAAGCCAAATCTTTACTTGTTACTATTGGCTGATTGTTATTGTAATGAATATATATGAATAAATGGATAAATAAATTGTACTAAAAAGGTCAATAAATCTAGATAACTAGTGTAGATGACAATCTTATTACATGCAACATCCAAATTGTTTTATGTAGAAAGAAGTAGGATTGTATAATTTTATCTCATTAGCTTCCACTTAATGCTTTGCTGGGGTGGGGGGTGGGGGGGTCCCAGGGGAGTATGTTTTGGATGCTGGGCACCAATCCATCGCTGGGCACACACTCAGTCTCACGCACATACACAGTATATAGGGGCAAGTTGAAGCAGCCAATTCACCTTAGATCCATATTTTTGGACTGAAACGGAACTGGCAAACCCAATTCGGGATTCTGGATCGTTAGTGATGAGAGGCGGACATGCTTAGAGGTGGACATTGTTTAACCAGTAACCATATAATACCGCTTAATGTGTCTCCGATTTACTCATGTGTTCTGCATTAGCTGTATTATACACTCTACTGTACTTCTACATTATTAAATTCAGGTGTCTTAATTATTCTATGTATCACAGATGTAAAAAACACCTACTTTTAACTTTGTGTGAACAGTTTGGGAAAGGCGCCTTTCTGTTCCAGCATGATTCCGCACAATTGCACAAAGCAAGGTTCATAAAGGATTGATTAAGTGACAGAATTTGACTGGCCTTCACAAAGCTCTCGCCATAACCCCATAAAGCACCTTTAGCTTCAATTAGAATGAAGAATATGAACCCGGCTCTTTCCTTCAACATTATTGTCTGACCTTGTAAATAACTTTACATTTAGTCTTTTAGCAAATGCTTTTATTCAAAATATACAAGTATCCCAACTTGATGGTTTGGTCAGGGCACAGGGTGGCTATGATACAGCACCTGAAACAATCAGGGTAAAGGGCCTTGTTCAAGGGTCCATGTTGGTAACTTCAGTGGACCTGGGATTTAAGCCCATAACCTTCAGATTGAAAGCCCAACACACTAACCACAAGCTACCACACATCACAGACATGATCCAAAATCGTGTAGAAAGCTTTGCCAGAAGGGTGTAAGCTGCATAGCTGTGGGAATTTCAATTTAAACTAAGAATTTATAACAAATAATTTTGTCCATGTACTTTGTCATTACTGTGGTGGCAGTGCATCATTCCTTCAAATTGTCTAATAAAATAATGAGCCTTCTGTATAAAATTAAATAAATAAAAAAAAACATCTTAATCTTTTTGTCATTTTACTCGAGGGCTGCCTATAAGGATGAATATGAGAAATTCAAACTGTATGTGACCTTGATCTTGTTCCTGCTTGGGATTGGCTGTCAGTTTGTCACATATAGGTAAGAATTATATTGAGTCGAAAATTGCCAGATTATTCACCAGAAATAGAGTACAACAAATCATTCCAGTTCTACCATGACTACTGCTACAGTTTGTAGTATATACTCTGTCACAGTAGATTATTTAACATTAAATAAAGTAAAAAAAAAATCTAATTAATTAATAAGTAATAAGTAATAAATTCTACAAATAGAATGGATTTTGCAGAGTCATTGCTTAGAACATTATATAAGATTGTAATATACACAATTTATCAGTTCTTGACTCACTGTCTGTTTTTTCAGTTCCACTGATTATATAGATCGACTTTGTAGTTCTACAATTACAAACTGTAGACCGTCTTTTTCTTTGCATACTTTGTTAATCTGCTTCCGTATGTTCTTCGATGATCAGGCCCCTACAGTGGAGGTATTGGGCTGGTGGATGATTCTCAGTACCGCAGTGATACTGACATGATGTTGGTGTGTTGTGTGTTATGCTGGTATGAGTGGATCAGACACAGAGGTGCTGCTGGACAGAGAACAGAACACCAATCACCACATACAGGTGTCTGATCCACTCGTACCATCATCCACCACCCTAATAATACCTGCTCTGTGTGGGTCATCATCAGAGAACTGAGTAAAGGGGACAAACACAGTATGTAGAGAAACAGATGGACTACAGAATGTAATTGTAGAACTACAAAGTCCATGTATATGGTCATATATGTAATCATTTAGTAGGCGCTCTTACCCAAAGCAGCTTAAAATGAGATAACAACTTGTATGTAGTTAAAGTTTCTAGAATGTATTATATGGACTAAATTTAACAAGCAGTAAACCCTAATGTAACTTTGTTTTGTGTTATGTAGGTTTGTGGATGCATTGCTTAACTTCCTGTTGGTCTGGTACTACTGCACATTAACAATCCGTGAGAGTATTCTCATCAGTAATGGATCCAGGTTTGTCAATTTTATTCTACATTGCAGTCCTTCTTGTAATTTGACATCACTACTAGTAGTTGTGCCGATACAACCAAATCTATACTTCAAATTACAGAATTAAGGGATGGTGGGTGGTCCATCACTACATTTCAACCTTTCTATCAGGGGTTATGCTTACGTGGTAAGTAAACAATTTAGTGGATAACATCAATGTATTAATCAATGAGGTCTTGAGGTATTTCTGTGTTCATGCTGAAATTAACCATGCTGTGCTGCGTTATGCCTCTTCAGGCCTGATGGTGAAATGTATCGGATGTTTAGGAACCAATTTCTTGCCTACTGCCTTTATCAGAGTATGTTAATATAATATAAGTTAATTTGAGAAATAAGTTATAATGTAGTGATTCAAATGATTATAACATAGTGTATATATCTGACTTCTGCAGTTGTTGTGCAGTTCCTTCAGTACTACTATCAAAGTGGATGTCTGTACAGATTGAAAGCTCTGGGGGAAAGACATAACATGGATGTGACAGTCGGTAAGATCAATGATACCATCCATTCATCCATCCATCCATCCATTATGTTCCGCTTTATCTTCTATTATGGGCGCACGGGGGGGGGGGGGTTCCTATGCTCATCTAGTGGAGAACGTTTCGGGCGCTGGGCAGCTACACCCAGGACAGGGCACCAATATATCGCTGGGCACACACTCACTCACACAAACACACACAAACACACTCTATTACACATAACTAAGTAATGTGGAATAATGTGGAATGGCACAAAGGAAAAAGTATTGAACACGTGAAGAAAGGGAGGTGCAAAAAGGCATGGAATGCCATGACACCAGCTGAACTCTTTCAGTAATTAGAAAGCAATTCTGCCCCTTGTTAGTGCAAATTAATATCAGCTGGTCCAGGTTACACAAGGATTTCTAAACTTCTGAATGTTCCAGTAGGCAAAGTTGGGTCCATAATCCGGAAGTGGAAAGAAGATCATTTCACCATAAACTGACCATGACCAGGTGCTCCTCACAAGATTTATGACAGAGGAGTGAAAAGAATTATCAGAAGAAATGTCCAAGAGCGAAGGACCAGTTGTGGAGAGCTAAAGAAAGACCTGGAATTAGCAGTTACAACTGTTTCAAAGAAAACAAATAAGTAATGCACTCAACGGCCATGGCCTTTATGCACGCTCACCACGCAAGACTCCATTGCTGCAGAAAAAGCATGTTGAAGCTCATTTAAAGTTTACTGCCCAACATATCGACAAGCCTGAGAAATACTGGCAGAATATAGTCTGCTCAGATGAGACCAAAATTGAACTCTTTGGATGCCATAATACACATTATGTTTGGAGGTTTAATGGCACTGCATATCACCCCAAAAACACCATACCAACAGTGAAGATTGGAGGTGGGAACATCATGACGTTTGGCTGTTTTTTTTAGCATATTGTACTAGCGAATTTCAAATAATTGAAGAAAGGATGAACAGAAATGTACAGAGACATTCATGATAAAAAAATCTGCTGCCATCTACCAGGATGATAAAGATGAAACCTGGGTAGACATTTCAGCAAGACAATGACCCCAAACACACAACCAAAGAAACTTTCAATTGGTTTTTGATTAAGAAAATAAAGCTGCTAGAATGGCCCAGCCAATCACCTGACTTGAATCCAATAGAAAATCTATGGAAAGAACTAAAGATCAGAGTTCAGAGAAGAGGCCCACGAAACCTTCAAGATTCAAAGACTGTTTGTGTGTAAGAATGGACCAAAATCACACCTGATCAATGCATCCGACTAGTTTCTCTATACAGGAGGCGTCTTGAAGCTGTCATTGCCAACAAAGGCTTTTATGCAAAGTATTAAATCAATTTCAGTAAGCTTGTTCAATGCTATTTCCAAATTATTACACATTACTTAATTTCTGGACATCTATAGTTTAATTTCTTTGTACGTATGGATTACTTGGATTGTTACCGACATCTAGTGAAAATTTCATGTCAATAGCACCTCTAGAAATATATTTACTAAGAAAAATGGTGACATGTTCAATACTTATTTCACCCGCTGTAAAATGTCCTTAAGGCTATTTTATGTCCTATTCGCTGCTATAGCTTTTGTACAAACTTTGGCCTGGATTTGTGGCACAAACAGTCAAAACCCTTTTGAAGAATAGATCAACATATTTACATTTACATGGCATCATCAATTTCTATCTATTTGGAATATAAAAATGTCCCCTGTTGCTTTCATCAGTTTTTTATTTATATATTATTGTATTATAAAAAACACAAACCTGACATGTGTTCCGGTGTTTTTATGAGAAACCTTGTTCAGCAGTTTTTTGGCAAACATAAGAGTTGATTTGGGACACAGCTTTCATCCCATTGATTAAACTTGTCCACTGACATAACGTGGCATTTTGCCATGGCTTCTTCCTCAGTTTAACATCAATAACATGGATTGGTTTTGTTACGGCTACACGGTGGCTTAGTGGTTATTACATTCGCCTCTCAGCGCTAGGGATTCTCAATTCGAATCCCAATCTGGTTGGAGTTTCCATGTTCTCCCTGTGTCTGCATGGGTTTCCTCCGGGTTCTCCGGTTTCCTCCCACAGTCCAAAAACATGGATCAAGGTCAATTGAATTCTCCAATTTGCCCCATATAGCGTGTATGTGTGTCTGTGTGAGTGAGTGTGTGCCCAGTGATAGATTGGCACACTGTCCTGGGTGTATCTGTTCAGCGCCCTAAACATTCTGTAGGCAGTGGTGCCCAAAATGCAGGGGTGTCAGGTGGATCACGGTGGAGGTTTGAAAAAAAGCGCTTATCAGTGTTTATCACGTGTCAGCGCTTTTTTACAGCACAGTATCCGAAGCACTTACACACACATGTTCACACACAATGTGAGTCATTCTGAATCGCGATCTCTATTGCTGTGCAAGCGAGCAGTCTGCCCCTCCGTCTCTCTCGCTATTGCCAAAACCAGCACATGGCCCCACATCTCTGTGCCTAAATCCGAAGCACTGCCTCAGGAATCATCTACATTAGATAGTTTCTGTGTTTTTGCACTTTATTTGACTGACAAGATGAGTGAAGAACTTTGCCCCCAAAAGAATTAAAATACCACTTTCATTTAGAGTGGGGGGATGAATATTTTTTTACAATGTCAAACTCAAAATGCATTTGCTTGATTTGCCAAGTAGTCATTGCACTTCCATTGTGTTTGGTCATTTTGGTGTACTAAGTTTTCTCCATGCTATTTTCCGGAATGTGTTTAATAAAAGAGCAATTTCTGTGAAAATGGCAATCTGAGGCAGTCTTTTCTATGCTGATTCGACAATACTAACATGATGTGTGTAAACAGGTTTCAATATAAAAGCCTTAAAAAAATGATCAACCCTGGTAAATCTCGATGACCTGTCCAATGGAAAAGTAGATCTCGGGCCAGAAAAGTGTGGGCACCCCTCTCTAGGCCAACATTAACTAACCAATCAGCCGAGTCAGTACAACACGCAAAAACTGGGTTATAAAAAAACAGACAAAATGCTTAAAGCTTCCATTTTTATTTTCAATAGCAATTCTGCAGACAACCTTATATTGTGCTGTCCTAGAACTGAATTGCATGAATCAGCATCAATTAATCAATAATCTGATTGGCTAAGCCGTTGGCCCAGCTATGACATTATTGACGATAATGCTCACCTCTGACCTCTTTACATTCGTATTAATACATGATATACAATATGTTCATTTTAAAAACTGAATTAGGTTACATTGCCGAAAAACAGTTTACTAATCACTAAAAGCTATAAAGCACTTGAAGTTGTGCATTATTGTGAATCATGCCTCATTGCTTTATTATCTAATCCATCACTGTTGTGGTCACCTATCAAAGTTTTAATCTTTTAAATCCAATATTGTTTACGACTTTCCACATTTCCGCAAACCTTCTTTAAAAGTACAATTTTATTGACGATTGTGAATTTAATAAATCTTTAATGTCTGCTGTAATAGCTATAATGTAGATATGATATAAATAGTACTGAAAATATGCCAAAGAAAGTCCAAAGACATCTGCATATTGGACAAGGCCAGAAACCACTTATAAATACGTGTGATCCTCAAGTCTCTCAACAACACTGCATAAAACACCATCTTGTCACACTTGGATGATTATATAAGCTCATGAAAACTTTTGGAATCAGCCACTTGTGCCCTTTGTAAGCTGTGATCGAACACTTACACATTGTCTTTTTATTTTCAGAAGGATTTCAGTCATGGATGTGGAGAGGGTTAACCTTTCTGTTGCCCTTCCTGTTCTTTGGTCACGTAAGTTTAGTGTTTGTGCCTTTGACCAACTGTAATAATTATGGTTGAGTATATGTTGTAATGAGGTGTTTAAAGTCTGTCTTTTATTACTGTCATAAACATATCAACTGGTGTGCCTCTTTTGCCTGTCTTTTAGTTCTGGCAGCTTTTCAATGGTATCTCGTTATTTAGAATGGCTCACCTTCCAACGTGTAAGGAGTGGCAGGTGAGTGATGGAACTTCTTTTTAGATAAACCCTGCCTAATTTATACTTCTGTAAAAAAATAAAGTGTATATTTTTGTTAATTATGTTAAATTAATAGTAAGAACGGGCGGCACGGTGGCTCAGCGCTAGGGATTCCCGGTTCGAATCCCCATCTGGGTGGAGTTTCCATGTTCTCCCCGTGTCTGCGTGGGTTTCCTCCGGGGTCTCCGGTTTCCTCCCACAGTCCAAAAACATGGAACAAGTTAATTGAATTCTCAAAATTGCCCCCTATAGAGTGTGTCTGTGTGAGTGAGTGTGTGCCCAGCGATGGATTGGCGCCCTGTCCTGGGTCTGTCTGCCCAGCGCCCGAGACGTTCTCCCCTGGATGGGCATGGGGAACCCCACCGCGACCCTAATAGAGGATAAGCGGAAGATAATGAATGAATGAATGATAATAGTAAGAACATAGACTTATAATCAAGTACAGCTCCTTCACTTACCATATGGATGTAGTTTTACAATCTCTCCATTTCTCTGCATACCTTCTCAGTTTCCTTAGCTGATCTTTATTGGCCAGGATCCCCACAGAACTGGTTATATTTTGAGTGGTGGATGATTCTCAGCACTGCTGCGACTGATGTGGTGGTGGTGTATCAGTGTGTTGCACTTATGGCAACAGATCGGACACAGCAGTGCTGAAGAATTTTAACAATGTGTTCATTTACTGTGCATTCTATTACACAAATCCACTCTACTGCTTCACCTCCTAAATGCAAATTAAAGATAGTAGTAGCTCATACAATGCTGCAGTTTGTTAGTCTGTTAGTTGGTTTTATGGGGTTTGATTTGCTTCAACATCTACTTCCATTCATCTGTGCTAAGCAGATCCATCACTGGACTTACACGTACGCGCACACACACACACACACACACACACACACACACACACACAGAGGAGCAATTTAGAGCAGCCAGTTTACATTAAATGCATGTGTTTGGACTGTGGGGAAACCAAAAAACCTGTAGGAAACCCTTGCTGACATGAAGGTACATGAAAATTGACATGAAGGTACATGAAAAAGTACATGAAAATTCCACCCATATTGGGATTCGAACCTAGATCCCCAGTGCTGTTAAAGCGGAGCATGGGTTGGTGTGAAAGAATCTCACCATCCATTAGACCATACATGTATTGTAGTGACCATCGAAAGCAAAAGACAAATAGGTTGTGATCATGAGAAAACAACTTATGTCGAGATCACAACATAAATAAATGATTGAATGAATAACATGGTCCCCTCTAGATACAATACTTTAGCTATGATAATGATAAATCTATAAAAAACACTTTTGAAACAATTTTTGATCATTTGGTTTTACTAACATAAAGCCTCAAAAACAGTACATTCGGATATACAATCACTTTATCCAGTTATGTGATCACATGATCATGCAAAAAAAATGTCCATTAAATTCCCGAAAAATAAGAACTTAAAATGATACCCAAGTATATAATAAAGTATGAAGGCAAGTATTTGATATCTTACTCCTATATAAGCTTATAACATTCTCTATGTGTAGATACAAGATGCAAATAAATAAACATACTCAATCAGTTGGATTAGTATTATCCCATGTCTGCATTATCTGCTCCATCAGGTCTTTGTCTGTGGACTTTGCTTCTTGGTTCTCTTCTCTGGGAACTTCTTCACTACACTCGCAGTTGTTCGTCACAAGCTGAAACACAAGAACCAGACAAAGCTTAAGAATCCCTAAACTGGAACGTTTGAAATCTTACGTTATGTTCCACACTTCAGTACGCACCTGAGACAATGCTTCCTGGTTTTGAGTGATGGTCTTTTCTTCACTACTTTTGCAGTGGTGTGTCAGAAGCTTAAGAGGTTAATATAAATGATACACATTAATATTTGCACCTGATTGTTACAGCTCTTTTTCACTTATCATAAATCATGCAAAATAAGATAATAAGTCACAAATATGTAAAATGTTCTGCGCAAGTTTTCTGCATTTTAGAATTATGACCAATGAGGGCCTGAGGGTGAATTGAATGTGAAGCTTAAATGACGTTAAATGCTAACCAAACATTGTGATGTGATCATTCGTAAACAAATGCACAGTAAAATCTTTGCATCTAATATGACAAACCATTATAGAACTACATAAGAGCATTATAAATTAATTATTGTAATTACATAAGCCCATTATAAGCACAGGATTTTCATTATAAAAATAAAACATTGTTTGTATGAGTTGAATGATGGTCACAGTTAGCAGAGATATATAATGGTATCAAATGAACATTCACTTAAATAAAAGTCAATGATAAACATCTGGTCTATGAAGGTTTGATGGGTGAAAATGGGTTTGTTTGTATTTAAGCCATCTGTAAAATCGGGGACTGAGATTCAGTACCAGTCAAAAGTTTGGACACACCCATTTTGTTCCATTGTCTATTTTCTTCACTTACCAAATAGATGGGCTTTGTAGTTTTACAATTGCAGACTGTGTAACATCTGGTTTTTTTGTTTTGTTTTTGGCTTAGTGGTTAGCCTGTTTGCCTTTCAGCACTAGGGATTCCTGGTTTGAATCCCAATCTGGGTTTCCATGTTTTCCCCATGTCCGCGTGGGCTTACTCCACGTTCTCCGGTTTATTCCCACAGTCCAAAAACATGGATAAGGTCAGTTAAATTCTCCAAATTACCCCATATAGAGTTTGTTTGTGTGTGTGTGTCTGTGTGAGTTAGTGTGTGCCCAGCGATAGACTGGCGCCCTGTCCTGGCTGTATCTTCCCAGCGCCCAAAACGTCCTCCCCTGGATGGTCATGGGGAACCCCCCCACGTCCTTAGTATAGGATAAAGCGGAAGATAATGGATGGGTGGATGTAAGTCCCTGTTGGTTCGCTGTTCTCTATTGGTCAGGACCATTAGAGAACAGGTATTATTTGGGTGGTGGATTGTTTGTCAGTTCTGCAGTAACACTGATGCAATGAGGGGGTTTTAGTGCAGCAGTGCTGCTGTAGTTTCATTTAAACACCTTAGTGACACTGCTGGGATAGGAATAATGCACCAAACCAATAATGGTACTATTCGGTGTTTGATCATTTAAGAACAGAGAAAAGGGGATGTACTGTAGTCCACAAAACAGATTAATTACCGCGACATTTAACTTACTATTTGAAAAAAAGGTTTATATGCTCCTTACAACCACCAAGAAACAGCTCAAAACATCTCACCACCTTCACATGGTTCAAACAGCAACATCAGTGATTGGTGAACAAGAGTGTTAAGTGCTATATTGTGCAGGGAAACCTTATATTTAGGTATTGTGGAAGTTGTTTTGTTTGGTTTTTTTTTATTTCTCTCAGTTAGTTAAATAAAGTTTCTTTTTCCAAAAAAAAAATCCCCTAACAATCAATGTTTACATCTTAACATCATTTATAGGAAAGGTCATCACAAGCCTGGCCAAAGTGTTTATGTAGATAAAATCAGGTCAGTGAAATAGATGTTTTTTTAAGAGAAAGGATAAGGGAAAGCACAGAGCAGAGAACTAATTGCCAGCACAATCAATCACATGCTGTCTGAACATTGAAAAATAATTCCATTATTAAGGGCCAACTTCTCTGAGCTTTATTTTGATAATCCCACTGAAAGCAGGGTGAGATTTAGTGATCGTCCGATTGTTCGGCCGGCTGATTAATCGGGGCCGATTTTTGGCATTTTCAGATAATCGGCATCGGCCGACATATGAGCGCACAAGGCCGATATTTAAACAATGCCTACAGGCGACGCTGTGGGCAGCTCCGTTATTCTGGCTTAATGACTGAATCCAGTCATTTGATCTAACTTTTGCTTATAGTGACCCCTAGTCGTCTTCCTCACTAAATGCTCAAGAGAATGGATCGGTGTTTTGAAACTGCGCTATGCCTCACGAGAGAAAACGGTTTCTCCGTCAACTCTCAGTATTTGTAACTGGCTGCTCTTTGTTATGTATAAAGTGTTTACTGTCTGCATAATTAGAGCGATTATATTATTTAGAGAGAAAATGCCAATAGTTTTATTTATAACTGTAACCTTAGAAACCACTTGTACAGCTAAACTTGCCAACTAATACTAATTAGCGCTAGCCACCGCTTGCATATACAGTAACATATACAGTGTTTACTGTTTGTATAAGTAGGACGATTTTGTTAAACTGGTTAGCTAACGCTACATATCGCTAGTACTAACTGACGCTAGCTTACAGACAGTGTTGTGCCAGTTCACAATTTTAATTTTGAACTAGTTCAGTTCAGTTCATACATGCTCAAAGTAAACATTTCATGTTCAAAGTTCACTATTTTAATTCTGAACTAGTTCAAAGTTCACTTCATTAAATTTATTTCTTGAGATAAGTACGTATTTTTACACTACAAACTACAATATTTGTTTGTTAATATTGTATTTATCTAAATTAGCTAAATTGGCTCATTAGTTCAAAAAGTTCATTGAATGTAGTTCTGTGTGCATTGTGCAATGTTCATCAATAAATGTTCATTCTGAAAATATGCTGCTATCTGCTTATGTTTAGGTACACTGAAACTTTAATTAATAATGTGTCATTTAAAGTTGTATGTTTTTAATATTGCTCTCTGTATTACAAAAGGTAGACAGTGATAAACTGATTACTTATTATTATACTTTATTAGTTGCAATAAAAACTGGTAATATTGGCTCTATATATCGGCCACTTCTGTCGTCTAAATATCGCCCATCCAGGGGAGTATGTTTCAGGTGCTTAGTAAATACATCCAGGACAGCCAAGTTGGGCACACTCACTCACACAGACGCACACATACAAACAAACATTATATGCGGAAATTTAATGAAGCCATTTTACCTTGAAGCCATGTTTTTGGACTGTGGGAGGAAACTGAAGAACCCAGAAGAAACCCATGCAGACAAACCTGAATCCCCAGCGCTCAGAGGTGAACGTGCTAAGACACTTAATATATTATTCAAATAGAACATTCAAATGTAATATTTCACAATAACATTCACATTTGAACTATAGATCTGAAATTTTGCATATATAATAAAGCCACCATTTAAAACCAAACATTTATATATATTTTTTAAGATCTTAAAAAAATTACTAATATTTTAACGCTAACTTTGAAAAGTGCTCGAGCTGAATATAAATATTAATGGCAGAGTGCGTGTGGCACGGTGGCTTAGTGGTTTCCATGTTCGCCCTGTAGTTCCTCCGGGTTCTCCGGTTTCCTCCCACAGTCCAAAAACATGGATCAAGGTAAATTGAATGCTCCAAATTGCCCCAAATAATGTGTGTTTGTATCTGTGCGAATGATTGTGTGCCCAGAGATAGATTGGATCCTGCCCTGGGTGTATCTGCCCAGCGCCTGAAAACATTCTCCCCTGGATGGGCATGGGGAAATCGTTCACCTCTAAATGCTGGGGATTCAGGGAAAGGATAAAGTGGAAGATGATGGATGGATGTCAAAGTGCACCAATTTACAGGTTCTGACCTAATGTGGTTAAAGGAAATGTGAGAATATTTATAATACAGTTATATCTAACTGCATATCAGCCATTTTTATTTTTGATAAAATTTTATTAAGTTGTGTTTACGGGGCGGCACGGTGGCTTAGTGGTTAGCACGTTCGCCTCTCAGCACTAGGGATTCCTGGTTCGAATCCCCATCTGGGTGGAGTTTCCATGTCCTCCCCGTGTCCGTGTGGGTTTCCTCCGGGTTCTCCGGTTTCCCCCCACAATCCAAAAACATGGATCAAGTCAATTGAATTCTCAAAATTGCCCCATATAGTGTGTTTGTGTGAGTGAGTGTGTGCCCAGCGATGGATTGGCGCCCTGTCCTGGGTGTATCTGCCCAGCGCCCGAGACATTCTCCCCTGGATGGGCATGGGGAACCCCACCGCGACCCTAATAAAGCGTGAGATAATGAATGAATGTGTTTACAGGTGGGATGGTGGCTTAGTGGTTAGCACGTTCACCTCTCAGCGCTGGGCGGGTTTTCATGTTCTCCCTGTGTCCGCGTAGGTTTCCTCCCACAGTCCAAAAACAATGATTTTGAATTGAATTGAATTCTCCAAATTGCCCCATATAGAATGTGTCTGTCTGAGTGAGTCTGTGCCCAGTGATGGGTTGGCGCCCTGTTCTGGGTGTATCTGCCCAGCACTCAAAACGTTCTCCCCTGGATGGGCATGGGCAACCCCCCCGCCCCTAATAGAGGATAAAATGTTCTCCCTTGGATGGGCATGGGCATGGGCATGGGACCCCCCCCCCCCCCCGCGAGCCTAATAGAGGATAAAACGGAAGATAATGGACGGATGGATGTATTAAGTTGTGTTTCCTACTTTTCAACCATATCACCCTGCGTTACACTCGCGTCCTGAGGTGCTTCAGTGTCAGTGTGTGGTGCTGGTGCTTGTACCGGAGGGGCAACCTCACCGTGGGACCCTGGTTAAGGAACTGCAGCTCGCGGCGCAGGGTTCGTTCAGACACGGGCCGCTTGGCTCCTTCGTTCAGCGCCTGCAGTAACTCTTGTCTGCTTTGGCATCTGTTTTCAGCCAGCAGGCGGATGAGGCGGTTGCGCGCCTCCTCGTTGATGAGCGACTTTCTGCCACAGTTACTCCGGCGGGTTCGTGTGGACTGCGTCGTGGACCACTGCTTATAGATCCGCAGCACCGACTGCCGAGACAGCTCGGTGAACTCGGCCACTTCCCTGGCGGAGTGTCCTTTAGCCAAACCGAACGCGATCGCACCCTTCTGCCACTCCGTCACGTCCTTCTTCTGCCCCATTTCACCCCCAAGGCCGCCGGGTTCGCTCTGCGTCTCTGGTACACGCGCCCCCGGGCCTGTGCAAACGGAGACCGGGGGGTTGTGTCGCCCTGAGTCGGAGGCCGTGACTGGAGGAGGCCGTGGATGCAGGAGGCCGTGGCTGGAGGAGGAGGAGGAGGCTGTGGATGCAGGAGGCCGTGGGTGGAGGAGGAGGCCGCCGCGTCTTTTGTCCAGACCTCTGCTGTAGCGTTGTGACCATCAACGTGACGCTGGGAACAATAAGATAGTCAGTTCCAATGTTTCTGGCTACTTTCTGTCAAAATAAAAGTCCCCTATAAACAATAATATCCGTAGAAAAGCAACCATTACATTTACATTACATTTGGTCATTTATTGGACGCTTTTATCCAAAGCGACTTACAAGATCAGCACAGGGTTAATAACAGCATCCCTGGAGCAATGAGGGTTAAGGGTCTTGCTCAAGGACCCACACTGGTAACTTCAGTGGACCTGAGATATGAACCCCAACCTTTAGATTGAAAGCCCAATGCCATAACCACTGAGCTACCAAGTATGAAAAAAAGCTAAATATAAAAAACCTATATATATATATATATATATATATATATATATATATATATATATATATATATATATATATATATTAAAACACCCCTATATCGTGTTAAATGACTTTATAGTTAATTAGTTCTGCTTGTGAGGTATAAAATTTAGTAGAAAATGGGCAATCTATTAACAGAATTTTTTTAATTAATTACCAGTAAGTTAATTAATTGGTACATTTTTAATTGAGCAGCATGGTGGCTTAGTGGTTAGCATGTTTGCCTCTCAGCACAAGGGATTCCCGGTTCGAATCCCAATCTGGGTGGAGTTTCCATGTTCTCCCCGTGTCCACATGGGTTTTCTTCGGGTTCTCCGGTTTCCACCCACAGTCCAAAAACATGGATCAAGTCAATTGAATTCTCAAAATTGCCCCATATAGAGTGTGTCTGTGTGAGTGAGTGTGTGCCCAGCGATGGATTGGCGCCCTGTCCTGGGTGTATCTGTCCAGCACCCGAGACGTTGGATGGGCATGGGGATGGGCATGGGGAACCCCACCGCGACCCTAATAGAGGATAAAGCGGAAGATAATGAATTGATTGATTTTTAATTGATTCATGTGTTGTCATCGACAATGAACAGTTTGCAAATGCTATTTCACCCACTTCCCGTTATCCAATTAAGATGAATATTTGCACAATTGTTCAAGTTCAAGTATGACAAATAAAATACTTGAACTTGAATATATTTGCCCCATATAGCGTGTTTGTGTGTGGGTGTCTGTGTATCTAGTGGGTGTATCTGACCAGCACCCAAAACGTTCTCCTCTGGATAGGCATGGGAACCCCTCTCTGCGATCCTAGTAGTGAATTAAGCGAAAGATAATGAATGAATAAATGAACATGTTTATCCTCTATTAGGGTCGCGGGGGGTTCCCCATCCAGGGGAGAAACGTTTCGGGCGCTGGGCAGCGCCCAGTTTCAGGATGTTGTGATGCCGCCTCCTGGTGGTAGTATTACATATCTTTAGTAGAGCAAGTTAAATCTGGACCAAATATGGTAACTAACAAGAATAAATTGAAAAGAAATGTGTGACTTTGAGAAAAACATCACATCGAGGCTTTTAAATGTATAAATCAAGTCAATTTAATTTTTCCATCAATGTAAAATCAATTTTGTATGTCCACTGTTTTTATAATCCTAAGTAACGGTAATGTATCACCATAATGTTATATATAAATATATATTTTGCTGGCTTAGTGGTTAGCCTCTCAGCACTAGGGATTCCCGGTTCGAATCCCCATCTGGGTGGAGTTTCCATGTTCTCCCCGTGTCCGCGTGGGTTTTCTTCGGTTTCTTCCCACAGTCCAAAAACATGGATCAAGTCAATTGAATTCTCCAAATTGCCCCATAAAGAGTGTGTCTGTGTGAGTGAGTGTGTGCCCAGTGATGGATGGACGCCCTGTCCTGGGTCTATCTGCCCAGCGCCCGAGATGTTCTCCCCTTGATGGGCATGGGGAACCCCCCCACGACCCTAATAGAGGATAAAGCGGGAGATAATGAATGAATGAATATATGTTGCTTCTGTAAGTTAGATTTACGTTTGCCTTAAAGCAGATTTCCTGCTGTAGACGTGCACGCTCTTCATGACGTCATTTGTAAATTGATAACTCCAGCGCGCCTCCACTTCCCATAATTCCGTCGTCAAAACAACATGGCGACCTCCTGCGCTGAGGGTTTCTGATCTTTTCTTGCTTGACTTTCTGCGAGTCGTATCGTTTGCACAGCTTTCCCGTCGTTGCGTTGTTTTTGTAATCAGTTCCGAGCGGAACTGCTGATTATAAAGCTGCGATCGAGTTGGAGGTTCGGCGTGGTGTCGCTGAAATGACAGGTGAGTTTGAACGCTAGCCGATCGCGACACGTTGCTGCTGCGCTGCACCTCAGAGCTGACTGAACTTTTATAGTCATCTACTTTTGCTTACAGTGCTCACACACAGATCAATTGTTCCTTCACATTTAACCCCATCCGTGCAGTGAAAAACACACTTATACACATACTGAGTGAAGTGAGCACACGTGATCCGAGCGAGGCGGGTGGGGGTGGTGGTGGTGTTGGGAGGGCAGTTAGGTGACTTGCTCAAAGGGACTTCAGCCATAGTACTTGGTGGCACCTGGAATCGAACGAGGGACCTTCAGGCGCAAGGCTAAAACTGCCCCAAAATGTCCAACTGCCCCAAAGTTTATCCATCCATTATCTTCTGCTTTACCCTCTACTTGGCTCGTTCCCCATGGGGGGTTCCCCATGCCCATGCCCATCGAGGGGAGAACGTTTCAGGCACTGGGTAGATACACCCAGGACAGGGCACCAATCTATCGCTGACACTCACACAAAACAACATATTTATATACGGGGCAATTTGGAGAATTCAATTGACCTTGATCCATGTTTTTGGACTGTGGGAGGAAACCGGAGAACCCGGAGGAAACCCATGCGGACGCGGGAAGAACATGAATAATCCAACCAGTTCAGGATTTGAACTGGAAATCTCTAGCGAAGATAGAAGAAGGCAAACATGCTAACCACTAAACCACCGTGCCGCCCTTTCTAAGTTTAGGTTTAGTTAATAGTTCTGTTCATTGATTCACTTGATCAATACATATCTTATTGTTACCTTTTAGATCACATGGCTGGTTCCTTAACCAAAAAACTGCCCCTATTCCCTTTTAGGTTGTTTTGTTAATGAGCAAAATGATGTCTTGTTATGTGGGTTGTGTAAAATGTAAAAGCTACTGTGTTATTTGTAAAGTGACATTGTTTTCTTTTAAGGGACTTTGAATAGTGTCAGTGATTACATTGAAGACTGGTTTCTGGTTGTGTGGCACAACAGACTGTATGTGTACACTGCTGCAGCTATCCTGTTGGGATTATGTATCACAATCAACATGGTCACCAAAAAGGTATAACCATTAATTTGCACATTATTAATGCTATTTAAATGTTTATAATGAGGGCCGGGATGGCTTATTGGTCAACACGATGGCCTCTCAGCGCTAGCGAATCCCAATCTTGGTGGAGTTTCCATGTTCTACCCATCTCCATTGTATGTAATAGGTTTCCTCCCACAGTACAAAAATATGGATCAAGGTGGATCGAATGCTCCAAATTGCCCCATATAGAGTGTGTATGTGTGAGTGAGTGTGTGTGCCCAGTGATAAATTCAACCTCTCAGCTTGTGATCTTCAGATTTTTTTCCTAAAAATGCTGACATGTGATTTACAGCAAATCACCTGTAAAATGGTGGTGCCTGAAATATGCAGTTTTATTTACTCTCTCAGTCTGGCAGGATGGGCCTGAGCATCGCATTATATGGCAGCCTGTCCAAAAACCGTGACTATGTTGTTATGTGGGAGCGGTAGCTCAGTGTTTAGGGCATTGGGCTATCAATCTGAAGGTTGGGGGTTCAAATCCCAGTTCCACTGAAGTTACCAGTGTGGGTCCTTGAGCAAGACCCTTAACCCTCATTGCTCCAGGGATGCTAGGATTAACCCTGTGCTCACCTTGTAAGTCGCCTTAAATATAAGCGTCTGCTAAATGACCAAATGAAATGTAAATGTTATATATGGGCTTTGCTTAAGGTGTGTGTGTGTGTGTGTGTGTGTGTGTGTGTGTGTGTGTGTGTGTGTGTTTTTTTTTTTTTTTTCTCGGGTTCCCAAACTGCTTCTTTAGGATCATATTTTGGGGCTGTTTTTTTTAATCACCTGTCTTTTCCTATCCTAATATATTACATCTGGTCTTTCTCACTTTTTGAATTTCCCCATTTTGGGATTAATAAAATATATCAGTCAATTATTAATGGAGATGTTCATAATTATATTCATTCATTCATTATCTCCCGCTTATCCTCTATTAGGGTCGCGGTGGGATTCCCCATGCCCATCCAGGGGAGAACGTCTCGGGCGCTGGGCAGATAGACCCAGGACAGGGCGCCAATCCATTGCTGGGGACACACTCATTCACACAGACACACTCTATATGGGGCAATTTGGAGAATTCAATTAACTTGATCCATGTTTTTGGACTGTGGGAGGAAACCGGAGAACCCAGAGGAAACCCACGTAGACACGGGGAGAACATGGAAACTCCACCCAGATGGGGATTCGAACCGGGAATCCCTAGCGCTGAGAGGCGAACGTGCTAACCACTAAGCCACCGTGCCGCCTCGTTCATAATTATATATATTATATAATTATAAGATGTTAGACTTTGACCAATTCAAATTTTTGTCATTTTAATCAGGCAATTTAATTTTGTAGATTTAAAAAAATGTAACCATTGCTTTTTGTCTTTTTTTTTTTTTTTTTTTTTTTTTTTTTTTTAAACAGAAGAAAAAGTTGGTCAAGCCTGTCGATCACCAACCTTCCATGGCTGGGAAAGAGAAAAAACAATTACCTGAAAAAGAAAAGGCTGACTGTGTTACAGGTGTGAAGATATTTTATGGCTCACAAACAGGAACTGCAAAGGTATGTAATCATCAAACACAAACTACAGCCTGCAGATGCTGAATTAAGCAGCATGAAAATGTAAACGTTGTTTACTTATGGTTAAACATTAATTGCAAATTAACCCTCATTAAATCTATATGTTGAGATGACAAATTAATAAACGCAGTACAATAAAACCTCTTGTCACAATTACTAAAATGACTAAGACATGTGTGAGTATTGTACAGAAATTTGAAAATCAGTTTAAAAAAAATAGCAAGACATTTGTATTAAAAAGTTTTACCAAGTAAATTAAAATAGCTGATAAATATCTTAATAGTGCAGCTACAGAGTTAATCATTTAATGGGAATCATGATCGCCCAGGCTGTACAGAAAATATATAAAAAAGGACTTTTTCCTCTATAACTTTATAAGCATTTGCTGTGATTTGCTGAATGTATCTTGAAAATACTTATTAAAATAAATGCAATTACTGAATACTGTTAAGGGATTTGCTAAAATGCTGGCTGAAGATGTGCAAGCTCATGGATTTCAATCTGAAGTCACTGACCTGAAAGATTATGACCCAGATGACAAACTGTCAGATGAGGTAGGTTGGAGTTTTATTATTATTATTTTTTAAATAAATTTATTTGTTATATTTTTTTAATCAGTATTGTGTAATGTCATGAGTGGGACTTTATTTTAAATATGAACCTCAGTCTGCATATGTTTTTAGTTTTATCAATTTAGTCAGAATTCTCTTTTCTACGGTACTTATTTTTGACAGATTGATTTCCCAAATTCGTCATGTTTGCAAATTTGAAAATGTATTAATACTAAGAGTATTATAATCAGAGTTTTCATGTTCATACACATTTGTTCATTATACTGTAGAATTTTATTTACATGACTGGTAATGTATGTAAAATAATTACATACTGAGCTTTGTGCTGGCTGGTATGTAAAATACCCTCTATGATCAAAACTAAGGACATCACATATATGTTCTCATTTGGACTGATTGGACCAGTTTAAGCTGCTCCAATTACTTTTATTGGATGATAGTATTAATGTTGCTGCATCACTGTATGACACCTTAAAACATTCTATTATTCTAACTTTGTGTCAGCAGTGTGTGGATTTTTACACATGGTTTCTGAAGGGAATGTTGTACAAACTCATTTAGCAGTGATCAGGTCTTTATAACAAGCAGTAATATTTTTAATATGATAAAAAGTTATTCTTGATCATAAAAAAATGATTAGGGCATTAAACTGTCCTGTGCTTAATTATTTTAATAATATTCATAAAATGGAATCCAAATGATTTAAAGCAGTAATGCTAGTGTGACATTGTCAACTGGTCTTTCTATTTCAGCAGAAAGAAAATAGGTTTAATTTTATAGTCTGAGATCTTATATATGCCATTATTACATCTCTATAAAGGTTTTGTTTCTATTATAATGGCTTGGATTTTATCCTTAACTTGCTGTGAGTAGATTTTCTGTGT
The DNA here is from genome assembly GCA_019802435.1 of Corydoras maculifer. NCBI lineage: Eukaryota > Metazoa > Chordata > Actinopteri > Siluriformes > Callichthyidae > Corydoras > Corydoras maculifer. The sequence continues at coordinate 2,178,554 of JAFMOD010000228.1, forward strand.
GCTATTTAGTTTTCTAAAAACATTACTTCTGTCCTCAGTGAACTTAACTGCTTTTTTCCCCTCTGTAGTGCAATGGCAAAATGATCTGTGTGTTCCTTATGGCCACATACACTGATGGAAAACCCACAGAGAATGCTGAATGGTTCTGTAAATGGCTGGAGGAAGCATCCACCGACTTTCGCTATGGCAAAACCTACTTAAAGGGAATGAAATATGCTGTCTTTGGGCTGGGCAACTCCGTATATGTTGGCAATTATAACGCGGTGAGACAAAAACTTTTCGATTTTTTTCAATCCATCTATTATCTTGCGTTTTATCCTCTACTAGGGTTGTGGGGGGGTTCGCCATGCCCATCCAAGGGACAACGTTTCGGGCGCTGGGCAGATACACCCAGGACAGGGTGCCAATTTATCGCTGGGCAAACTTTTGATGTGATTGTGTAATTTCTTTTTTGACTTTGCTTAAAGCTGCGATCAGGTGCTCCAGCACCTGAAAAGTTACTTCCTTGATGGTAGATAATTCCTAGATAATGAGATGAATATATACATATATTTTTCACAGGTCGGTAAAAATGTGGACAAGTGGCTGTGGATGCTCAGTGCAGCTCGAGTCATGAGCCGTGGTGAGGGTAACTGCGATGTGGTAAAAAGCAAACATGGCAGCATTCAAGCAGACTTTCAGGCGTGGAAGGAGGACTTCCTAAAGCGCCTGCAGGCTCTGGCCAAGGGTGAGAAGAAACCGTGTAGCTGTGAGTGCAAGAAAGGCTCATGCAAAAGTAAGAAGAAGCACCAAGAAGAACTGGAGGATGAAAAGCACGATTCAGAGGCAAGTTTTATATCATGCATTATGTGGTAACTGTTTCTGCTTTCACTCAGCTGAGACTTGTATATTTGTATGAGCTTGCTACAGCGGTAAGATTTTACACTCCTTCTACATTTTCGTACTCAGATTTTTCACCTTTGTTCTGCTCTATATATATGTATATGTCTGTGTCTATATATATGTATATGTATGTGTGTGTTATTGTTATAGGTGTGTGGAAGTAAAAATGTTTTGGTTTTGCTGCACTGTCAGGTCAAGTCTTATGTGCATGTGGCAACTTTTGTTACAGGAATTGTTTGAATCCAGCAGTGATGGAGAGTCTGCAGGAGAGGAAGATAAGGTTCATGGTTCTGTCGTCGATATGGAGGATCTTGGAAATATCATGAATAACATGAAAAAAGCTAAGGTGAGTGATTTCATCTGTTCCAATTAAAAGATACACGCAGACACTTAAATGAATCTTTACCTGTAAAACAGAAATAAGTTATTTAATCATTCAGTCCCTTATGTAATGTTAAAACAGAAGAGGCCAAGATTCTGCTGCTCAGTATATTATCTAATTGCTTTATAACATTTTTTAAATTGTTGTTTTTATGAAAAATGTTATAGGCTATGATTAGTACATGCCACTGTATGATCTGTAAGCTGAGAGAATCAAGTTCTTTTGTGTTTCTGGTAGTAGCACAGTAGGGGGTGCAAGTGTACCTTATAACTCTACATGAACTGGCACTTCCAAAACCTAATCTCATTCACCTTTTCACTGTTTACTGCTTTTGTAGTACTGAGAGCTGAACCGGCACTCAAACTGTTGTAATCTGATACATTTTGCTTAAAATCCAGTTGTTTAACATGCTCCCTTAAGTTTACTGATAACAGTTCGGGTGTGTGAGTTTACATTCATAGATGTCATTTCCATGACCAACTTTTGGGTTTCAAAAGCCTCAAAGCGTTTTTCATACATGTCAAGTGTTTGTACCTCGACTTGGGGAGCATGAGCGGCAGATGGTTTGCTACAGTAGACAGCAGCTCCAGCAGGCGCTGTGAGGATTTACGTAACTGTGAACTGTGATCACTGACGCCCACTCTGCAGGTCTGTATGGAGGAGTGATTCATGAGAAGGGAACAGAAAGAGATTTCCCCATACACACATACACTTTCAGACACATTCCCTGTTCTGTTCAGCATGATCTTTTGATCTAGAGTAATTTTGCTGTCTGAAGTGACTTTTAAAGAGAAAAAGAACTTAGGATTGGCTTTGAGTGATTGGCTTTATGTTAAGCCTCAAGCCAGGATTTAAATAACACTGGACAAATACTTGACATGCATGGATTTGTGTAGGCTGAATAAATATCCTTTTTTCTGTTGCTCTTGAACTGATCAAATAATTAATTTTTCATGGACTGACCAGTTCCAGCTTTGTATCATTGCGGAGCCGAGCTCATTGTATCATTATTTTGCTTGCTCTGCAATAATAATCATTTAGTGACTTAGCAATTATATTTCTTTTTTAAGTCTTTATTTTCTTGCAATAGAAGGTAATTCAGTAAGCTTATGTAATGTAGTGCTTGAACATGCAACCTTGTCTGCCGATGAGTCTTGGGGAAAATCATATGCGTCATATGTATGTAGAGTGTGTGTGTATAGAATAGAATTTAATACAATACAATAGAATCTGTGTATGTAATATAATAACACTTCATCACAGCACCTGTCAGTGGGTAAAATATTTGGCAGCAAATGTACCATCTATCCTTAAGATAAATATTAGAAGAAAAAGCTAAAATGTGAAGCTGTTAGGAATTATGTGAATTTGACAATGATCAATTTTTCATGGCTTAATAACTGGGCAGAGCTGTTGCTACTGTCTTGGTACCAGGGGTCTAGTGGAGTCCATGCCTTAACAAGTTGGGGCTGTTTTAGCAACAAAAGAAGCAACAACTAAAGTATTAACAAGGTGGTCATAATGAGAAATTATTGGTCAAAACTTTATTGGTTCATTAGGATTAAACTTAAAATCATGAAGAAAATAGCTATTAAAATAGTATGATTTAGTTAAGAAGTGGATCCAAGATTAAACTGGTATGAATTAAAGACAGTAAATATTCTTTATAATAGTCATCATAATAATAATATCTCTTATATTTTACTGGTAGTTTTGCTATAAATGTGTTAAAGTGTACTCTGCTAAAACATTATCTACATTCTCAAACTCAAATAGATTTAATGTTTTTTTAATGTAGTGTTTGTTACCATGGCGATACCGTTCGTAAAAGCCTGACTATTATGAGACTGTAAGTCCAGGTATTAACTGGAGTAAGTTCAGCTTTTTCCATAATGCCTGAGATTTCAGAGCACAGTAAAACCTTTAATGCCACATTTTATTTCCCGGTGTAAAGTCAACTGAGCTATTTTATATTTCTGACATGAATGTGTGCATGTGCCTTTTTGGTATTTTGAATTGATAAATTAGGGCTCAGTGGTTAAGGTACTTTAGTGTTGTTGGATTTTTATTTATTCTTTTTATTTGGATTTTGTTGGATTTTCTGATTGTCACTACTGGTTTCTCATCTCAGATTGCTTTGTTACTCATCCTGTATTTCACTCTGTCCAAGGTTTATAACAGCTTATATCAGTTAAATACATGTCACTTTTCTCTATGAGTAAAAAAGAGTTAGTACATAAATTGTAAAATTACTTCAGCTTGTTCAGATTGGGGAAGGGTAGCATTTATCTTAAAGTAATATTACCACTGGGCTCAGAGAGTTTTGTTCCATAAAGTATTCATAGACACTGTAGTGTGTTAAGTGTATTCCCAAATAGAAGTGTGATTGATTAGTACAACTTTATGGTGGCATAATTTGTTCATACCTTGTTTTTTACTGTTATCATTTCAAATGCATCACGTTTTTCTGGAAGCCATAGTGTTGTCATGCATTTTTGCCAACATGGGCAATATTTCATTAAATATAATGCTTAGTTTCTTTCTTCAGTGTTTTTTTTGTTATTTTTATTTTTTTATAATAACTAAACCTTAAAACATGACTGAATTGAAGACTTGGTTATACTTATCAAAGGACCTTCAAAGTTTCTGTTGGCAGAACCTTAACCTTCTAGTACTGTAGTGAATGTAATCATGGTAAAATGCCCTGAACCCTTGCTGACTCCTTTACATGTCATTAATCATGCCATGGCCGTTTTGACTCCTGTGATGTACATCACACCCACTGTGAATGAACCATGATGAAAGATTTTTGTAATTTGGGCTATGATTGTCCTGCTGCTGTTATGTGAGTTGTGGATCTCTGTGAGTTGTGGTTTTCACCGAGTGCCCTCTATAATACTTGACTTTAATGGAATATAGGTCAATCCCATTTAAAAAAATGAGATTTGTGAATACAGTAGCTACAGGATAAATTTTTTTATGTTTACAGTATTGTGTTATACTATATGCAGGTATGACACTGAGATTGTAATATAAATAGCAAAATAATTGTCACTCTATTGCAATATATGTTTAAATCTTTTGCATTGCATCAAGAGGATATGTCTGTGATGAAGTGGTAAGTTCAGCATGCTCACCCGAAAGGAAAAGAACAAGCTGGTGGTGAGATGTGTTGACATTTACAACGAAAGGAAAAGAAGGCTTGACTATTTACTTGAGAGAATAATATTTTTTTTATAGATAGAGAACAGAGCAACACAAACATACAAAAATGTTACACAGCCACAACATGAAAATGGCTTCCATATTTCTAACACTGATTGTCTATTATATCAATTATACAAAAAATGTAGGTGCTTTTATGTAGTTCTTCATTAACTCTTTTTCATTATTTAGAACCTCTGTTGTGCATTTATTATTTGGATTGTGGAGCTTATATACAGGTGTAAGTCAATTTTATCTAGCACAATATGCTGAGAATGATCAATCACCTGCCTTTTTAGGCTTCTGACCATTTAAAGGATGTGAAGGGGATCTAATAAAGCAATGTTTTTTTTTACTTTTCAGACCAAGTAACACCCATCAATTACCAAAGTACCACCTATGTTTTTCATTACGGATGACAAACATCAATTAGGTGTGAGTGTATATTAAAGCCATGAGGTACAAAAGGATGGTATTAGCGTAAAACAGTCACAAATAAGAGATTGCGGATTACACTGCTTTCCCATGATTTATTCACAATAATACACATCCTGGACAACATGATCCAGGATTGAATGTTTATCTGGGTTAAGTTTCCATGTTTTCATGTGGGTTTTCTGCCACAGTCCAAAAACGTGGAAGATAAGCGGACCACAGTTCAGGAACCACTGTAATAAAGTATTCATGAAAAAAAATTGTGAAAAGTCTTCAAAAAAAAAATCTGCAGTCTTAGATCTAAAAAAAAAGGAACAAAAATATGTATAAAAATAAAAAAAGCAAGTGGTTTTGAGTAAAAAAGAATCTGTCTCCATTTATTTGTTATTTGCTGTTGTTGTTAATTTCTTGTTGTGATCTAGTCCGGTTTTTAAAGTGAACATTAATCACTGAGTAACACAATACCGGCTTTTTGTATATCGCAAATCAGATTGTTGTTTATATTAATCTGTATTTCCAAAAAGGAACGTGATTTAAAATAATGTATTTTATATCATGTTTTGACACAAATGTGAAGCGATGGTGTGCATTACTGTCCATTCGTTCACGGCTAGAAAAACTGCTTAGCCAATCAGATTTAATAACCAGAATGATCTGTTTTATAGAAACCTTTATAAAAATATTGGAGAAAATCATCTCTTTTATGAGGGAATAATTTGCTTTCATTCTTCAAAACATGAGCATGAATAAAACTTTTAATAAAATATTTATGTTTTTCTGGTAATATTTTCTCCCATAATATTGTCGTTTTAAAGCTGTAGTAATCTGCCTTTGCTGTTCTTTGTGTTATAGAAACAAGTGGAGGAGGAGTCATCTCTTTGGGAAAGAAAGTCCCGACTAAATGGTATGATGAAGACTGAGTCTGAGGAAGTCCAGAGGGAGATGATTACACCTACATTAAGAGAAGCACTCACCAAGCAAGGTATAAATAACATCAGCAATCATATATAATGACTAAAATATAACCAGTGGTCTGAATACACAGTCTGATGTAAATCCTGCAGTAAAAAGTGATGCCTAAATGTTCTTTTTTATGCATAAATAGAAGTTGTCATCCGTTTTGCAACAGCTGTTTGCTCAGAACTGCTTACTAAGGACTTTCTCATTTTGCTTTCTCATATTTCATGCTTCTGCATAGCGCATAGAGTTTGTTTGTACCACATCCCTTGTACATTGCAATTTTCATTTCACAGTTATATACAGACATCCACAGAAAGACGTTTTTGTAAATTTGACAGTGCTTTATTTGCATCCTGATTAGTTTCCAACGATTTGAAGCCTTCACTAACACCCTTGCTTCATTTCGGAGGCAGTGTTGACTGTAGAGCCTCATTTGCATGCATACAGCAACCATCATTGCTTTGCATAATCCTTTTGGTTGAAATATGTTTTATGAGCACAGTGCAACCACCCAAATTACCGGGATGCATAACTAATCTTATTGGATGATGATAACAGTCTAGGGTGAGAATTAATCATTTTATTGACCTCTAATTTTTTTTCATTATCAGTCTATTTTGTAGAACTTTGCTACTGATCACCTGATATTTATCCCATTATTTGAACATCAGGAAATTGTGCATCTGAACAAATACAAATAGTATTTGTCCATCCTTAATTAATTACGTCTTTTTCAAATTATGATCCTATTTGCACCTTTTTTTGCAAAATTGTGTTTGGTATGTTAATGCGTTTTTCAAATTGCTTTAATTTATAAACTAGTTTATGAGGGGAATACTGACATGCAATTTTAAAAGTGAAAATTCTTCTGTTTAAATCTTAAGACTTTAATACTCAAAACTCCAGACTGCTTGGTTCCCATTTCTGGTCATTTTGCTCTGCATCAGTCACTTTTTCACATCCTCACTAATCATCCCACTCTCACAAGAAATGATTTCAGAGTGATATGAGTGTGATTCACTTATAAATGATTCACCATTCTGGGTCAGCCATTTACTTGTGAAATGGTAAACTTTTCAGGATCAGTGAACATCTTGATTAATGTTTCAGTATTTTTTTTCTCCTTTAGTGCATCTGAAAAGACATGATATGTATCTATTATGAGTTATTTTTTGTCAATATTATTGTCAGTCTTGAACTACCAGCACATTTAAGTCAATTTAATTATGACTGTAACTGGAGCCAATTCAGTAATTTTAGTAATACAATGCCTTCAAAATGACTGAAATATACATTTTTAAAACCGTTGGCAGATAGCTTGAGAGTTTTTGCACTTGAATTTGCAGTTTAAATACGAAACAGTAACTTTCAAACAGAATTTTCTCCACTGTTTGACATATCACTTGGAATACCTTGAAATGGAGAACGCTTGATTCAAAGATTTTCATTTAAATTGAGTTACCCAATTAGATTTAAAAATACCTTGGGTTGTGTCTGTCCCCTATGATTTCATTTGTGTATTTTAAACAACTAAAAAACTAAAGTAAACATAAATTAGCTGGAATAGTGAAGTTGAATGTAAAAATATAGCATGCACTGGGATTGCTTTATTACGTTTTAATGCTAATTTGGTGAGAGTTACACCGCAGTGCACAGTGAATTTTGTTTAAAGTAAACAAAGCAAAAGAGAGGGAATGATGAAGAGGGCTTGCTAAAGTTAAATGCATTTATAAATGTAAATAAAATAGATTATTAAAAATGATAAATAAATACATGGTTATTTTAGACGTCAATTTAAAAATTGTCATGTCTAAAAAAAAAAAAAAAAAAAGAAAGGAAAACACTGGTGTTGATGTTAAAGCAGCCTCTTAATGTAAATAGCTGCAAAATAACTCTCACACACACACTGCATATATGAATAGGTAAGAAAATGTGTCTGTGCCTGTGCTGTGTATTCAGTCGTGGCCGACCCTTAAGATTTTCTGTAGGCCAGTTTATAATGATTCTGGTCCACTGAGTTTAATTGTGAGGTAGTTCACAAAGTCTTTACTCAACTATAGTTTGCAGTCGATAATCAATTAGTTTTTCCAGAGTACCCAGAGTAACCCAATTAGGCACAAGGATGATATGTGACCATGGCCTGAGCATAGAATAGACCGGGTCACCATCTCAAGATGCCGTATCGGCCTCACCAGACTCACCCATGCTCACATAATAAAGGGGGAACTACCACCCAGCTATGAAACATGCCACAAGCCCCTAACTGTGAATCACGGACTAACAGAATGTTCCAAATATATACAACGATGCACTTCTGTGTTACCACAGACACTGCAAGAAGCACTGAACCAACAAAAACCAAATAAAAAAAGTCAGCCATATTTAAAGGGCGCTTAGCTAAAACCTAAAATATAGTGGTAGCTCAGTGGTTAGGACGTTGGGCTATCAATCTGAAGGTTGGGGGTTCAAATCCCAGGTCCACTAACATTACCAATGTGGGTCCTTGAGCAAGACCCTTAACCCTCATTGCTCCAGGGATGTTGTGATTAACCCTGTGCTCACCTTGTAAGTCGCTTTGGATAAAAGCGTCCAATAAATGACCAAATGGAAATGACCAAATGGATAGACAATTAAAGCCAAAATACCTCACTGCCCTGCCTCGTACAGAACCTGACTGTGTATACGTGGCATTAAACAAAATAACCCAAGACCTGTGTGGGGATGGCACTAACCCCTTCATAATTGCTATTCCAGTCGATAATAGTTATATATTCCTATATGCGCCTAAATTAAAATTTTGTGAACCTTACAGCCTGTTTTGTTTTGGAGTATTCTGTTTAACATGTAATCCCACACCCAGTAACTTGATGTGAAAGCATGTTTAATTTCTTTTAAACTAAAAGCTAACTGAGGAGCTGGTCTTGATGTTCTGTCCTTAAATCAATAGGACAACACACAATAAAAAAAGTTATCTCAACATCTGTACATCACAGCGGTGGAGTGCAGTGATTATTCTGTCTTCACAGCTTTTAAACATTGCAGCATAATATATTTAAATTTCAAACCGTCTCTTTGTGCTGGATTTGAAGACTTGTGCAAGAACACAGTTTCCTTCTCTTGCCTTTGGGTATTTCAACTCATGCAGTGTCTGCTCAAGAATTCTGCACATGCTGTGGTGGAGAGGTTTACTATTGCTTATGGATAATTTAAGGGGTGAATAAATGCATTCCGTTTTATGTACCAACATCACAGGCTATGGAGATAAAAATCCACATTCCTCATGAGTTCATCAGAACTTGTGTAACAAAAGCCCTATGGTGCGTACCAGTCCTTTAAATGATCAGAATGTGTTGATTATTGTTGGCATTATCATAATTAAAAGGGAAATACATTTTCAGGTATTTTTGTTAAGGATGTCATGAACAGATTTGTGAAAAGGTGAGGTTAAATTTAGTCTAGAGTTTGTACTCCTAAAGTATCCAGTATGTTTGTCATTTTGATCATATACATTTGTGTGCAGTGGTAAGGTGGTATATAGGACAACACAATATCTACACAATATCACATAAAGTGCATGTTTACACGAGCATGTTCCATAACACAAGAAAGATTTTTACATATTTAATCAAGGCTATTTAAAGGACTGGCTCATCATTCTGAAGGTTTCAATATCAGTATGTTATAACATGGGGCAGCATGGTGGCTTAGTGGTTAGCATGTTCGCCTCTCTGCGCTAGGGATTCCCGGTTCGAATCCCAATCTGGGTGGAGTTTTCATGTTCTCTCCATGTCCGCATGGGTTTCCTCCGGTTTCCTCCCACAGTCCAAAAACATGGATTAAGTCAATTGAATTCTCCAAATTGCCCCATATAGAGTGTGTTTGTGTGCCCAGCGATAGATTGGCGCACTGTCCTGGGTGTATCTGCCCAACTCCCAAAACATTCTCCCCAGGATGGGCGTGGGGTACCCCCCGCGACCCTAATAGAGGATAAAGCGGAAGATAAAGGATAAATTGATGGATGTTATAGCATTTAACCTCTTGTGTTGGGTGTTAAACCCAAACTAAAATTTGTCAATTGACATTTTTTTTATTCCAGCAACAAAACGTCAATACAAACAGTGATAATTTATTCATTCATTTATTCATTATCTTCCGCTTTATCCTATATTAGGGTCGCGGTGGGGTTCCCCATGCCCATCCAGGGGAGAATGTTTCGGGCGCTGGGAAGACACACCCAGGACAGTGCGCCAACCTATCGTTGGGCACACACTCACACGCACAGACACACTCTATATGGGGCATTTTGGAGAACTCAATTGACTTGATCCATGTTTTTGGACTGTGGGAGAAAAACCGGAGAACCCGGAGGAAACCCACGCAGACACGGGGAGAACATGGAAACTCCACCCATAGGGATTCGAACCGGGAATCCCTAGTGATAATTTATTAGATTTATAATTAAAAACTGCAGCACAGTGGTGGAGCGGTTAGCTTTCTCTCCTTTCTGTGTGAAGTCATAAAGTATGGATAAGAAAAGTCTTGGTGATCTTCCTTATAAAACCAATGAAACTTTATATATATATCTATCTGAGTTATTGTAGGGCGGCACGGTGGCTTAGTGGTTAGCACGTTAGCCTCTCAGCACTAGGGATTCCCGGTTCGAATCCCCATCTGGGTGGAGTTTCCATGTTCTCCCCGTGTTCGCGTGGGTTTCCTCCGGGTTCTCCGGTTTCCTCCCACGGTCCAAAAACATGGATCAAGTCAATTGAGTTCTCCAAATTGTCCCATGGAGTGTGTTTGTCTGTGTGTGTGTGTGAGTGTGTGCCCAGCGATAGATTGGCGCCCTGTCCTGGGTATATCTGCCCAGCCCCCGAAACGTTCTCCCCTGAATGGGCATGGGGAACCCCCCCCCTACGACCCTAATATATAGGATAAAGCGGAAGATAATGAATAAATGAATGAATGAATTATTGTAAATTAGCTTATAAAGTATCCAAGGGTCTCATATGACTGAATGTATAGCGCACACACATACACAATTAAAAACAATAAAAATGTTATTTACAGAACCAGGCCTAAAATACAATTATAAAACACACTTTAATGTAAAATCCTAAAATGTCAGTACTATTTTGTATATTCACAGAGTTTGTGCCCCAAAAATTAATTACTCTCTCTTATTTACTTATCGATTGTTTTTGTTTTGTCATGTATATGGCATAAAAGTGAAAGTGGCTAATTTTCATTTCTACCTCAAGACATGTTTCATACTTTAATGCCCTGACTGTTCACTAAAAATTATTAATTCTAATAACAACTAAAATGATTGTTCCTATTTGGTGTACGGACTGTCCTGGGTTTGGAAACCTCTTAGTGTCTCGGTTTTTTCTTCCTTTGTGCAGGCTATAAACTGATTGGAAGTCACTCTGGGGTAAAGCTTTGTCGTTGGACGAAGGTAAACTCTTTTATCTGAAACATCTTTGATGTTCTGTTCACGGTTCCACTTTAGAATATGAAGTATTCCAAATTATTTATGCCTCCATCAAGAGGTTTATGAAATAATCAGTGTTTTTTCTGCAGTCGATGCTGAGAGGCAGAGGCGGATGTTATAAGCATACCTTTTACGGGATTGAATCGCACCGGTGTATGGAGACAACCCCGAGCCTGGCCTGTGCCAACAAGTGTGTGTTTTGTTGGAGGTAAGTCAAATTTTAGCTTTTTTTAAAACCTCATGAAGCAGACTGTTTCACTCTTTATAAAAAAAAAAACGGTGCTTAGCATTTTAGATAATGGAATAATATGGTAATAAGAAATTTGCGGCATGCCTGGTCATTAATCAAACATTTCTTTTGTTTTCTGAGTGTTTACAGTGCATACATGCTGAGTAAACTCATTTCCATGGGCAATATAATTTCCAATATCATTGATGGGTGGTGTGTGATCGTTGCCAATACTCAATGAAAAGATCTGCTTCCTGGAAATGTGTGTGATTAATAGTTCAGTTAATTGAAAGTGCAACAGTAGATGCAGTGACACTGATGTGTGCCAGCACTGATGGATAGACACACGCTAGTAGAGAAGATAATGCTAATAAAAACTGACAAGCGACCTTTCAAGTTCTTACCTCAAACAGCTTGTCAGTCTTTTTTAGCATGTAATATCTTAGAATAGAATAGAATAGAATTCAAATTGATTGTCATTGCTCATTATAAACAACGAAATGCAGTTTGCATCCATCCAGAAGGGCTTTAGCAGATATATAAATATATATGAATGTACAGACAAATCTTAGCAAATCTGTTAGATATAACATGGCTAGATGGATGATGACTACCCTTTTAAAATATTCTGAACAACACATATATATACATTATATTATATTATATTATATCTATAGAAATACGTTTGTGGAAAAGCAGTTGGTATGGTCTGAGGTTACTGGTTGAAAATTTCAGCACAATCCACGTGGATTAACACTTTACAATTTATATCTTATAGGTATTCCAAAAAAGAATAAAAGCCTTTAATGGCTTTGGTGTACATTTGTTTTGCAAACCTGTTTTGTTGATATATTTGTGTCCGTGGGAACGTCTATAAAAAACAGCTTATTTTTAAAAAAAACTTAAAGAAACTTACAAGTATCTCAACTTTATGGGGCACTGGGTTGGCCACATTATCTGTGAAGCAATGAGGGTTAAGGGCCTTGCTCAAAGGCCTACATTGGTAATTTCAGTGAGATTTGAACCCATAACCTTCCGACTGACCAGCCCTAGCTCCAGTGGTAACACCCTAACCAGTGAATTACCCCACTGCACAAAATTGGACGAAAATGTTATCAATCATTTATCCATATAATACTGTTATTAAGCTTTAATGGGTAGTGTCTTGCAGGGGATACCAAGCACAGTCGAAATGTATACAGTAATGTACTTGCAGTGTTCTGCGTCTGCCCCTGGGTCTCTCCCTTGATTGATCTAAAAACTAAAAGGAAGCTTAATTTACTGTAGATGCTTAGAAATATCCAGACGTCTGATTTTGGTGAACTGTATTACTAACAATGATACCGGCGCCCATAGGCCAAGACATTTTGATTTCTGTCCATAGCACTGCCAGATGAACTGGTTATCTATAGTATATAACATTTCCCAACTAGTAGAACTTAAGGTGTTAAGTCAACTTTTCATCCTTTTTAATGTCCTGACAGAAGGTCATCGAAATGCATCTCAGAGACACAGTGTTGTGACAATGATTCTGTATTGCCTAAAAGTCAAATATGCCTCTGTCATTTTCTTAAATTTACTTGACGACCACATGATTGACTATTTACACTATGAGTGCTACTCCTCATTATCATAATACAGTCTGGATTTAAAAAAGGTAAACGTGTATGTGTGTGTGTGTGTATGTGTGTGTGTGTATATATATATATATATATATATATATATATATATATATATATATATATATATATATATATATATATATTATTTATTCATTATCATATATATATATATTATTCATTCATTATCTCCCGCCGGTGGGGTTCCCCATGCCCATCCAGGGGAGAACGTCTCGGGCGCTGGGCAGTTGGACCCAGGACAGGGCGCCAATCCATCGCTGGGCACACACTCACTCACACAGACACACTCTAAATGGGGCAATTTTGAGAATTCAATTAACTTGATCCATGTTTTTGGACTGTGGGAGAAAACCAGAGAACCCGGAGGAAACCCACGCAGACACGGGGAGAACATGGAAACTCCACCCAGATGAGGATTCAAACTGGAAATCCCTAGCGCTGAGAGGCGAATGTGCTAACCACTAAGCCACCGTGCCGCCCATATATATATATATATATATATATATATATATATATATATATATATATATATATATAAATATATATATATATTTATATATATAAATATACACACACAGTGTGTGTGTGTGCATGTGTGTATGTGTTTGGGAGCTGAAACATGTTTACACATTTTTCCCCCTCCATGTAGTGTTTTCATTATTGTAGTATATTCATTATTTAGCCTTATGGATGAGATTTGTTTTTCATGCTCAAATAATGCTTTTAAAATGACGAATTGTGCCATTTTGCCTCTAGGGCTTCCAGGGGGGTGACCTTCAGTAGCCCTCTGAAGTAGACAAGCAAAATGTTTTAAAGTGGCCCTTGTAAAGTCCAAAAATAAAGCTCCTAAAAATCATTTAATCTGAAGTAAAACTATATTGAATCAAAAATGTGTGGATTTGTTAAATCTCTTGATTTAAAGTTGAAGTATTTGTTTTATGTGCATGTTCACTTTTGGCTTCTGCTGTTTTTGTTAAAATTTTTTTAAAAATATAATAAAAATTATTTTGTAATTTCTTTATAGACACCATACCAATCCAGTGGGCACTGAGTGGCGCTGGAAGATGGACCCTGCTGAAAAAATCCTTCAGGAAGCACTGGAAAATCACAGAAACTTGATCCGCCAGTTCCGAGGTACCTACAGTTATACTGCTGTCATTTAAAATGTACTTATTATCCATCCTTTAACTTCCGCTTTATCCTCTATTAGGGTCATGGGGGGGGGGGGGGTTCCCCATGCCCATGCCCATGCCCATCCAGGGGAGAACGTTTCAGGTGCTGGGCAGATACACCCAGAACAGGGCGCAAATCTATCGCTGGGCACACAAACACACTCTATATGGGGCAGTTTCGAGAACTCAATTGACTTGATCCATGTTTTTGGACTTTGGGAGAAAACTGGAGAACCCGGAGGAAACCCATGCGGACACGGGGAGAACATGGAATGCATCCACATTGGGATTGGAACCGGGAATCGCTAGCACTGAGAGGCAAACGTGCTAACCACTAAGCCCCCGTGCCGCCCATTTACATATCATAAGCAAACTTAGCCACATTACCTGTGGCCTTTTGGCTAAGTACTAAAATTGTATCATAGACTTTTATAATAGACTTTTATTAAAAATATCAGTTTAAATTAATTTTTAAAACAAAACTGCTACTGTAGTTTTAATAATAACTGCTTTTTAAATATTGCTAAAGTTTTTGTGTTAGCAGTTGAACCAATTCCTTGGTTACAGATTGTTTATCAACCCTGGTCCTGAAGGGCGATCTTCATAATGACCCTAAACAAAAAAAACTTTCGAATAAACATGTACATAAAACTGATTCATTTGTTCATTCATTCAAGCTGTGAGGGAGGGAAATTAATATTTAATTTTAATTTCTTGCTCTCAGTTTGTTTGCTTTTAATTTGGGTAGTGGATGTTTAATTTAAACTCAGTTCTAGCTAATTGCTGTATTGGCCCACTATGAATAAAATTAACTTTGAATTTGAATTGCTGGAACTGACAGGCTGTGTGTTTTGGGTCCTGTCAGGTGTCCCAGGAGTTCGGCCAGAGCGATTTGAGGAGGGTTTGGCTGTGAAGCACTGTGCTCTGTCTCTAGTTGGTGAACCCATCATGTATCCTGAAATCAATTCCTTCCTGCACCTTCTTCACAAATGTCATATCTCCAGTTTCTTAGTGACCAATGCTCAGTTTCCAGAAGAAATCAGGTAGGTGACAGCTGGATATCGTCTTTTCTTTCTGAACTGCAACAAATAGTAAATAATACATTTAGACCCTACCTTCATTTCCTACAATATTTTATATTTAATGTGTCATAAAATATTGTATGAAATTTTGGTAGGGTCTAAATAATTTAAAGCCATTATGCTCACTATCTAAAATTTTAGTATCATTTAAAATATTATAGTTCTGGTCATTAGGTTTGGGTATCATAACATCATAGAAATTGATGATGTTAGTATAACTATATGCTTTTGGCATCATGCCTTATGTCTATGTAATTTGATAAGAAAAGGTGATCTGTTCTCCGTAATAAAATCATACTCATCAACACGTATTTTATGCAAGCTTGACAAAAAAAATTGTTAATAAAATGTAAATTAATTGAATATTACAGGTGATTTGGAAAGTACTGCAGTCTCTTTCTTTTGTATTTTGCATTGTGTGAAATACATGTTATTTTTATCAATCAGTTTACACTTGATCCCCCATGATGACAAACTTCTTACATAATTAATTGCATAAACTGTTCACTTGACGTTTCCAACCTGTTATGGGCATTATGTGGTGGGGCATCAATTCAGTGCAGTTTTTCAGGATTTAATGCATTCACTGTTTTGTTTCTGAATGGCAACAACTAGTTTATAATGCATTTCTGGAAATGTCAGCGTCCTGTGTCCAGCCATGTACATGGCACCGGTTCACCTCAGTTCTTACTGTATCTTAACATGGCTCATGACTTTACCATGTTCTTACTGCCATACCCTGTCCTCTCACATTACATCAATGTTTTTATTTTTCAGATTTAGAATCAGATTGTTTGCTTATTTGTCTGACCATAATCAGTTTCTCACATATTGTTTTACTTTCTTTGGTCCTTGCATGAGATATTTATACCTATAAGGCATGTGTAGTCTCTCTGACAGTTCTTGAAGCATTTCTGTTTGCATTGTACTGTTTAAACACGTTTTTTAAAAAAGCTTATAGTGATAAGCAGTAATCTGGCCTGGAAATGCAAATTGCTCCGCTATCTAAAGCCTGGCCCTCTTTAACCTTACAATGCCTTGTATTTCCTCTCACAGATTTTAGAATTTAACACTCTCTCTATCTGCAGCCTAATGAAATATTCATGTTCACCTCAGTTTGCATGGCCTTGTCTTCCGGTGCCAGTTTGGGAACATCAACTGGGCTGTTGCACAGCTGTCCTTTGTTCCTGAGTAGATGCTGGGAAAAGCAAGGCTCCTGCAGCATTACCAAGATGGACACACTGTGAGAACAAAACCATCTTCATGCAGAATGCCAGCACAGAGACATTTCTGTTTTCATGGTGTCAAACTTCCCTGGAGTCCCTACATTGGGGGGAAAAAAAAAGCTGTCATCTTATTGAGGCTGATGGAGGGAGACCAAGTGAACGGCATGGTTTTAATAATGTAGCCCTCATATTTTTCTTATGTGGGCATTAAAGATGCATCAGTTAAGGCTTCTTTATGTATTTATGAAATGTTTTCTTACCTTCAGGGTAACAAGTTACAGATCAGCTTATGAACTAGGGGCATTTTTCTTATCTCATGATGTATTATAAATTTCAATCCTGCTTACACCTAAAATCCAATGGAACTGTCATAAAGAACTGACATACTCTGATAAGTAGGAAATGTGAAGTGCAGATGGAAATGTCTAAAACTCAAAGAGGAGTCAGAGTTTACAAAATCTATGGATAGAAACAAAAGGGTATAAAAGTTAACCTTGCACATGAATACAACAGACTTTGATATTTTTGCAAATGCGAAGTTTATTTGAATAAGTTTGTAGTGTTTGGGTTTTATTCTGAATATGTGATAACAAACGTTAATTTGAATGAGTTCAATCATCCAAGTCCCTTTGATCCTCAGATTAAAGTGCTCCAAGGTCATTGCTGTAGGATTTTGGCAGTGTTGTGTATGAGGAGCTGGTGACACCTGAAAAACAGATAAGAAAAGCTGTTAGAGATATTAAGACAATGTAATTGAATTGCAGACAGAATTTAAAGCAGTGCAGCACATGACCGTGTGCAGTAGCTGATTCTGGATGCGGCTAATGATTCTAACTTTCTACTTTATTGAAATTGTAACAATGTTTTACAATTTGATTTCTTTTTGGTTTTGGGTTTTGATTTCACATTCACATTTATTTGATAAGTTATACAAATTCTTTTTTTGCTTTGCTTATTTTAAAGGAACCTGGTTCCAGTTACCCAGCTGTATGTAAGTGTAGATGCCAGCACCAAGGACAGTCTAAAGAAGATTGACCGCCCCCTTTTTAAAGACTTCTGGCAACGCTTTCTAGACAGTCTTAAAGCACTGGGAGAGAAGGTAAGTTATATTGGTTAACTATATGCACTAACAACAATGAACAAAAATATTGGGACATGAGCACATTACATCCACACAAGCTTTATAACGTCTCTTATTGAGCCCAATCTTTGAAAATGATTCTGTGCTAACCTAAAAGCATGGTTTGTTTATTGTCCACCGTATAAAATGTTTTTCGCTTTTTTTCTCCACCAATCAGACGCCATACACTTTGAGAAACACTGGCCTAAATAGTCTGTTTCTTATTTGGAGTGTTTTGGAGTTTTCAGTATTGGTTTTTGAACATGGTTTTATCTGATTACAGTTTTGAACTGTTTGAGACGAGTCCAATGAACTCTTCAATATTTCTCGATGTGTAGCCCTCTCTGTGTGTTATAAATTATTAGGTTTATTTGCTTATGCAGCAGTGAATGGTGTGAAACAACAAGGAGTTTTACAATGTATTATATGTACATGTATTATATGTACATGTATTATATGTATAAGTTGCAATGCATAACAGTGTATTATGGAGTGAGAGTGTATACATCACAATATTTTAATGTTTTTATTTCTGTTTAGGATGCTTATAGGTTTTCTGAATCATTTTATCATTTTGCAAAAGGTAGCTAGTAACCGAACTCTGTTTTGCCCAATTAATTTTTTATTTGGTTTTTCTAAAGTCTAAGCCATTTAAAATATTCTTTTTATACCCCAACTACTCTAAAAACTACTTAACAATCTGCAGTTTCTCTGATATGAGGAGACAAAATATTTTATAGCAGTATTCCCAAACAGTACCAAAAACTACAAATATATTAGTTTGATGGCTGTTTAAAGGCCAGCCATAATGTACAAGTTCTTTGCATTGCAAATCTCATGAGCTTTACCAGTTAGGTTGAGAATGCAGTGCAAGTGCATGTATTTTTTATGTGATCTGTAAATTATAGATGAAATCTGTAAGTGTGAACCATTTCACATTTTATAGACAACCACACCTCTACCCCTATGGTCTGTCTATGAATCACACTCGTTTGGAATGCCTTTTACTGGACTTATGGTTTTGCTATTAAATGTTCATTCTCTTCTGCAAAAATTGTACATGAAAATATTTCAGTCCTTTGTGTTTAATTTATGTGTTTGTACTTGTGTGGAGTAGCATATAATAAATGTTAAATTTGTAACCATGGTTATATTATTAATGTAAAAAAAAACATTGCTACTGTATTTTGAGGGATGTTTATTTTGTATGCATGTTAATGTTTTTACCGACATTAACTGCACAATTTTAAAACATATAGTTTCACTACACTCTTTTTCTGCCTATAGCTAAGACCTGAAAAATAATCAGTATACCTACTGTGAAGAAACCTAAATAGTACAAGTAATGAGGGATTCAAGTGCTCACATTAGGTGTAGGAGTCTCTGGTGACTGGAAAGGAACTGATGTAGTCACAGTTGGAAATCTGACTCCCCTTTGCAAAGTTTCTTTTTGTTTCGGAAACCTGTGCTTTTTCAGCTGTCAGTCATTAGCTCCTCTGGACCTGTATAAATGTAGGGCTAGATCAAGTACCTAAGCATTAGTGTTGGCAAAAGCAGGAAGCTTTAAACCATAGCTCAGGATCTTTCATGTGTTTGTAGGTGAAAGTTTTTAAACTTGAAGGAAATTTAGAGTGAATGTTAGCTAGCTATAATGATCAGCCACAACATTAAAAGCTCTGAAGGATTTCATTAAGTGGCTTTAAATGCAATCAACCACATTTGTTTAGCAGCTTCGTCAGGAATCTGTTATCAGTGAAAAGTAAAGTGCTCCAAAGCAATCGCTGTAGCATTGTCAGTGTTGTATATGAGAAACTGGTGACACCTAAAAAAGTTAGATAATGTTAATGATAAAACTGTTTAAGTAGCTGACAGAACTGAACACAGCATGTGACTCCAGCACTACTGACTCCAACAGAAAAACTAAAAAGAGCAGAAATTATAGATTACCTGGTCAGGAGGGCTCCCTCGAATAGCAGCATTTTAGTGTCACACTTTCTTCTGATGGTGATCTGGGTGACAATAAAATGCCACTGAAAGAGCTGTAGTCTGAAAAAACTGAATGAGGTAAAACTTTTAAATTAAACCAACTCTGCTAAAAGTCTGCAATTTGTTATTTTGCTTTTATTTAAACCTATAGAAAACCAGAAAATATAAAAAAATATATATATTTATTTAACTCTATAACTGGCTATACAGCATTTATTTATTTATATTTACTTACATTTGGTCATTTAGCAGATGTTTTTATTCAAGGCAACTTACAAATATCCCAACTTGGTTGAGGTCATAACACAGGGTTGGTACAGCATCACTGGGGCAATGAGAGTTAATTAAGTGTCTTGTGCAAGGAGCTCATTGTTAACTTCAGTGGACCTGGGCTTAATTTAACTTCAATTAATAATGTATTAAGGCACAAGAGGGTGTTTTTATTGTCATGACGTGAAGCCGGATGCAGTTACAACTTTTCCTCTGTTTTTTAAATTTAATTCTTGCTCTTATAAAGTGGTTACACACTATAATAATAATAAAACAAGGTTTGATTGATTATTATTAATTATTGTTAATAAATAACATTATTAATGTGATGGCTAGACAAACGGCTTATCCAACCAGATTTAAAAAATGAAACTACACATTTTATAATAATTGTTGGCATATATTATTAAGCAAATATTGCAGGTTGCAATAAAAATATATGCAAATTTCAGTGTGCAATATTAAAGCTTTTAAAGCAGGATTATCAGACTTGTATTAACCAGAAATTAAAAAGTTTTTGTTCTTTTTAAATGGAAATAGCATCTGTTGCCAAGTGTCAATACAGACCATCAAGCTGACCACTTGTGATCTGCTCGCTAAAATCACATTAATACAACCAGTCTGAACAGGCAAAGTCTGAACAGGCCCTATAAAGGTGTTGAGGCAGTGTAAGTGCAAGTGTAAGGGTCTTTACCAAAAAAAATAAAATAAGACACATTGATGATGATGTCATTTTGGTTGCTTTGATTCTTGTTTCACAGTAATCAATAAACTAAGTAAATAACAAAGTGCTTAGTACATAACCCTGTGATGCTCTGGTATGTTTGATGATTGTGCTGTTTTCCTGAGTGGAATGATTTTGTAAACCTGTTTTTTATGGTGTTCTGTAATCACTGAACTGTTTTGTGGTATGTCTTTTTTTATATAAATAGGATATGTGTAGGAACAGGATGATATATATGATATTCAGTATAGACCAGTTTATTTACTTTAGTAGACCAGTAGATTTACATCATCTGCCTGTATTAAACGACACACGCCCAGCACTTAGCTGTATTGCCGTTTACTCACAATGTGGATCTTTGCCACTTTTGGCAAATGGTTTGGTTGTGCAAATGAACAACCTTTTTCCCCCTGAATCTGTGCCAATGGTTTCTTGCATTCTTTGTTTCTTCCTCAGATTTTCTGTTGTTCATAATTCATTCCTCTTTACATTCTCATCTGTCTTTAAAATGTTAGTGTGTTGTGGCATAGCGTTGAGTAATTTAAGACTTATATTTTTGCTGATACATGAGCTCTCCAGCTTTTTTGACATTTATTTTTTCAAAATAAATGATTGACAGGTTGAAAAAATAGGAGCAACAAGTGGCTATTTTCATCAAACTATAGTGTGGGTTGTTGGGCAGCAGTGTGTAGAGGTGCACTTGTTTTCATCCATTTGCGTTACTGCAATTTAAACATCGCTGTTTAATCATTTTAAGCAGTCATTAGAAGATTTACACGTTTTATAAGATATAGAATGCATACATAACTTGTAAATAAGATTTATTATTGATAATTTTATTATGTATTCTCATTCTGTTGCTAAAGTTCTGATTGGCTGAGCTATTTGTCCAGCCATGATGTTGGCAATTGTGCACACTTCTGACTGCTTCACATTCGTATTGATGCAGGAAACGTGAACGAGGTTGAACATTATTTTAAAATGATTAGCACTAAGCCGCTATCCTGTTACTCAGTAATCCGTGTTCACTTTACAAACCTAGATTTGGGCTTTTGCGGAATCTACTGGACACCATTATCTTGACCAATTGGCCAAGCTGGAAAATGTTGCAAGCCGAGCATCTGTCAATTAATAATCTTGCTCAGGAGTCTAGCTTGACTTGGCTGAGCTATTGATTGTGTTCAGCAGGCCAGTTCCTTAATCATTAAGTCACTTTTGCCAACAGAGCTCATAAAAGGCAGAAATTATCTGTAATTTGCCATCTTAAAGTCTTCATTTACATAACAAATACAGCACTGATTAGATGCCCTCATGCAGAGACACTTTCAGTAGAGACATGATGCAGTCTGAGCAGCTAAGGGTTAAGACCCTGATTATTTAATGCCAATTTTTTGGTTCTTGCCAGTTAGCAATTAGACAGGACAAGTTTCTTTTGCCATGCAAGTTAATTCCTTTACATTTCATGTTACATTAATCGAAACTAGGCTTTTTCTGTTTTGGCATTTCCCAAATCTGTTTAAATCATATCATGTCTGCTCTTTTTGTGCCCTTGCAGCAACAGCGCACAGTGTACCGGCTGACACTGGTAAAGTCCTGGAATGTAGATGAAATGAAAGCCTATGCTGATCTTATTGCACTTGGTCAGCCAGACTTTATCGAGGTCAAGGTGAGCTGTTCCTCTTTTTGCTTAAACTGATTCTGCTTTGCATTTATGAGCCTTACTTTCACTGTATTGCTCTGTGTCATACAATATTCTGTGTAGTTAAAGGGCAGATTCTCTTAAGCTTAATTGGAGTAAACCTGTAGGCTCATTAAAATGCATTCAGTATATGCTTGGTCATGTATTTCTACCCAATTACCCAAATCATTGCATTCATGCGTGGGCATGTGAACGATTGATTTTGATTGATTATCCACAACATTAGATGTGATGTTGTTGTTATTATTATTATTATTATTATTATTATTATTATTATAAATGTAGTAAATCAATTCTATGTCATTTAAAATCTTTATGAAAAACTGATATTACACTTTATATCTTATTAATCTCAGGAGAATGTCTGATATGTATTGTGAATTTAAAGTGCACTATGCAGATATTGGGGATCCACCTCTATTATTGCTGGGAGGTAGTGCTGGACAGTATGCGGGTTGTCTTGTGTATGCAAAAGCATACACGATATGAGTTGTGAATGTACTGCTAAATGTAAATTCAGTGTTTAAGTTTAAAATATAAGTCGGAAATTAAATGGTTAATATTTTTGATATTCATAACACAGATTCTGTATGCTGTATTATCGCATGCTGTTATGAGTGTAAAAAAGTCTAAAGGTCATGTTTTTGATGGTCAACAGTAACTGGTGTTAAAAAAGTAAAGAGAATGAATCATGTCATTTTTTTGAGAATTTTTTGCTGATGTCTGCGTCAGTGTTTGATAAAGTTAATAAGCTGATGAAAGCACTGAGGAATTCAATGTGTAACACTGAGCTGAACACATTTCCTCAGTTCCCTGTCCATAGCCCATTCAGTTTATTTTAATCTTTTGAGATTTTCTGAGACTGTGCATTTAAATATTCCATGTAAAATGAGAGTAAATTGCACCCAGTTGAATCCTAGTTGAGTCAGAGACTTGCAAAGCCCTCAGTTTTAGTCTTGCATGCAAAACGTAATTGGTACAGACAGTAACTGAAAGAAGTTATGTATGTATACATTTCCCCCTTTTTGTTTTGGTTTGTTAGTCTCTGTTTTCTATTGGTCAGGACCATCACAGTGCAGGAATAATTTGGGTGGTGTATTGTTGATAATGTTATGAGCTGCTGCTGTAGTTTCATTTTAACACCTCACTGACACTGCTGGGATAGGAATAATGCACAAACCAAATAATACCTGCTCTGTGTTGGTGCTGTTGGGGTCCTGACCATTAGAGAACAGAGTAAAGGGGATGTACTGTAGTCCACAAACAAATGGACTACAGTATAAAATTGGAAAACCACAAAGTACATCATTGTGATCGATTGATTGATCGATTGATTGTAGGTATAGGTACGTACATGGTTTGTGCCCCAAAAACTATTTTAAAACTAGTGTAAATAAAATGATAGACCTACATTTTTTTCGTAAAGACTATTTTAAGCTGTAATTATGGCCCTCCTCTGCAATATTAATAATTCCTCATTAGCTGTGATCTTAGCTCAATACTGTTTGTTTGTTGTTGCCTTAAATACATTTCTTTCATCTCCTTTTTTGGTTCCCATTAATAAGGCTAAGTGAATTACAATAAAGCATTGATGATGCTCATAATCACTTTTCAGCAGTGGCTCTCAAAGCTCTTGCCCCACAGCAAGCAAGCACAGCGTCTTTCATTTTAAAAGTGAAGCAGACTTTGACATGCTGTTTCCTAGCAACAGTTGCTTAGCTTTGACAGACAGCAAGGTATGGATTGAATGCCCTAGAAAGAAACACTAATGTTTAATATATATTAACACTTAGATCCTAAAATTAAGTAAATACAACATAACAAAAAACATTTACTGTCACTATTTGTCTCTTGTAGTTTGCTGTAAGGTAGGGTTAATGATAAAAAAAGAACACCATGTCATTATTTACTAAAATTCAAGTCAGATTGTATAGGCATGTAAATGATCATCAGAAATGTGACCACCTGTTTAAAAGCAGAAGTTTTGGCAGGTTGCCGATGAGGAGCATTCAGGTCTGTGAGAACACAATAGCAGTAATAAAAGCCTTCCACAGTAAACTCAAATCATAATCTTTACATCCTGCCCAGTGAGGAAGGTACACGAATGTATTACGTCTTCTGTTCACTCAGTTGTTCTTGGCCTCTCAAGCGTCTTGGTTTTGTTTTGCTTGCCTTTATTGGATCTAGATTGTCTTCTCGCTTCAAGTGAACTGGTGGACACTTGCATTTAATCATTTTCTTAATTTTCTGATACATGGGGTTATCTTTACTTTGCATAAACAGACTGATGCCTTTCATTACATATCTGTTGTATTTTCAGCATTTATTTTACTTTTGGGATTTCAATAAGTAATTAAGCTCAGCACTTAATGGTTGCAAAGGTGTTTCCAATACATTCCTAATTTATGCAAACAGATATTCACTTATTTGCTACACAATTGCATTTAGGTGTTTATTTTAATGACCATTAACCGACCATTAAGTTACATTAAAGAGTAGAATGGTTTTCCAGGTAAACTCTATAGGTATGTATGTATGCCTTGTCAATGTTTTGGATTTTTCTACCTTGTCTTGAAAATGTGTGATCTCTGATGTGTGTTAAATCTTTTTCATACCTGCACATGCCAGTATGTATAATTCAGCCTGAATTTCTTTGTCCATGTCTAATCAAGCCCTTTCTGTTGGGAATGTTTCCTATTTCTTTATGAGTGGCTGCTCTTCACCACTATATTGAGAATTTAGTGTTCAAGAACTCATTAGTTTTAATGACTTCACTTTACTATTTTAATGACCTTGCTGGCAGTTGACAAATTTCGCTTCTCACTGCTCTCATATGTCTGTAGTTTTAGGATAAATTATTTCAAAGTTCAACTATTTTCGTTGGTATCTATAGTTGAACTTTCTGATTTCCAAAGTTTTTGGAAATATTTTTAACTGTTTAAATATAATATGCTGTCTGATCCAGAAGATCCCACTGCATAAAGTCTATATAAAGAAATTTAAAAAGACTTACCAAAAAAACTTAGATATACTTACATGATAATACACCAATGCATTCCATTCCCGGATGCAAAATCATGATCATGTACATTTAATGTTTAGTGATAAATTGTTTTATTGGAAGGACAAAATGAAGAATATACTGTGTTGATGTGTGGATTTTGATACGGGTTATATTAAGATGAGCATGTTTATATAAATATTATGTATTGACATCATTTAGAAGATTCTTACTATTTATTATTTTTTGTGTTTAATATTTTTTAAATTATCATTGCTATTGGATATTTTTAGTGAAAACTGGTAAACAACTGGTTTCCATCTATATCTATCTATATCATGTATTAAGTAATTTGTTGCCATTCTCCAAAATTAAACCTTATTCTATTTAGTTCTTTATGGGTTTTCAGTCTTATTTAATTGTGTAATACAAGTTGATTGTATTAATTGTATGATTATAGTTAATATAAAATTTTAGGCAAGACTATTTGATACTTTAAGTAGGATATAAATTTTTTAGCACATTGAATTAAACAATTAATTAAATCTAGTTTGCCATTAGTTTTAGTAGTAATGGTGTGTTTGTATTAAGTTAAGATTACCATTAACTCTGTAAATTCAGGATTCATTGGGGTCATGTAATGTTGCAATGTCTATATCCTTGCCTCCTATTATATCAGCAGATCATAAATATAGCAGCATCAATGTTTACCATAAATATATATATAGAAAATCTAATCTAAATCTAAAGTCAGTGATTATTCTGTAAAGGGTCACTCTGCCAAAGAATACAAAGAAAGGTTCTAGACACCAAAGCCATCGCATGTGCACAGGCCCTTGATGTGGTTTATGATAATTTAAACCTTTGATGTGATTAGGTTCCATGAAAGATTAATAAGCAACTCCAAACTCTGGAGCCTTCTGTAAGTTGGTGGACAGTATACTGAAAGAAGGATTAAATATAGAGCTATGCAAGAAACTGGATTATTATCTTTAAATTATTTCATGAAAATATGCACACATTATTTCATACTGAGATTTTTAATCAATTTTATTAACAAAGTGATAATTCAATTCCCCATGCTCATCCAAGATGGAGAGTTTAGGACATGTTGTTATTCCATCACTGGGTACACACTCATTCACATGGACACACACACTATATAGGAGCAATTAAGAGCCACCTTTACCTTAAATGCATGTGGGGGAACAGTAAACAGTGGGCGGGAAAAACCTCTAGAACACAGGGAGAACATTAAAACTCTAAAAGATGGACATGCTAAACACATGGCCACAGGGAGATGTCTTTATTAAAATTAAATTTTTAATAAATTGTGTATTAAAGAGTAAGCTAGTTCTTTAGGCAAGAAGCAAATTAATGTTTACTGTAACGTTTATTTGATTGTGAAACATCCTTTTTTTTTGCTTCCTATTTTCTCTTTAAATATTATAACCCCTTTGCTATGACCTTTAAATATTCAGCTTGGACTACAAACTAACACTTTGTATCAGTCCTTTGTATCAGCACCACATGTTTCAAAAAAGGAGAATTTTTATAAAGATTATCACATTAACTCACCAATTAGTTACAGCTCAGATCATAAAAAACTCATTTGAAATTTGTGACTCCCTTCGCAGTGATTAAAATCAAAGGATTGGGCCTGTGTGTATCGATACATCGCTGTAACCCAGCGTAATGCTTTTATTTTATACCACAGTTCATTACGTTACAGTTCTCTGTTTGTTTAAATTAAGACAGAATTCAGAATCCGTCGCAGACAGGAGAGCCTTGACTAAAATGAGGCAAAATCATAGCATCTGTTTTCTTTAAAGTGATTAATAGCAAGGCCTTGAAGAAGACGTGATAAATGCCACATCAGGGCTTTGGGAGTTGTAATTTTTAGAGTTAGCAAGGGTGCAGTCATGAAGCCCACACCCTCTCAGTTTGATTTATCTTAGCTGATTTGAAGGTGATCATTATTTGTCACGGTTTCCGTGCAGAATGATTACTAGGGCTCGTTTCTGTTTATTGCCTATATGATCACCAAAAAAAAGCAGCAAGACAAAGAGCTCACAAGGATTACTGTTAAGAGGTTTCTGACAATGCTGGAAATGCAACTTTAAAATCCATTATTTCACTAAAATCAGGTTTCCTTCAGGACTTTTGTGTCGGGACAGCATTAATAATTATTTCCTGACAAGAATGCGTACAAGTGCCAGTCAGGGGTCATACAATTTAAGAAGGAAACTGGAGACATTGGAGGAAACCTTCACAGACATGGGAAGGACATATGCAGACTCCATTCAAAATATCTCAACTGGCAATTGAACCCAGGGCATTTTTCCTGTGAAGGGAAAGTGCTATCCCCTGTCCCACCATGCAATGCTCTCTCATCGCATACTTCACTATATCAATATTGGATGAGAACAATATATTGGATATTGATGTTTTGTGAGTTTTAAAATGCTTTTCTAATCATTACTGTTGCACTGAGTTGAAATTTACAAAATAATTTTTAGCAGATTTAATTTGCAAAACTACTACTAGTACTCTTATGACCTAAAATCTCATTGTGACGGGATCCCTGTGGTGCAGGGGGAGAAGGCGGTGCCTTCGTTGATAGACTTTGATTGTAGTTAATAAATTCCTCAGACACGACTCTGCATAATGAGTGTGTGCATCCTTTTAAAATTAGTGTGCGTCCTTTTAAAACCAAGAACATCAAAAGCTGTGGGGAAAGAGTCCGACCACGAGCTAGTGGGGTGGTGCACATGGCACAGTTGCAGGAGAATAATGCTATAAAAGCCTTTTTATAAAAAAAAAAAGTGTGTTTAAATTTCCTTATTCCTCCCGGGTTTTGGTACCAAATGTAACAGCGGTGGAATGAATGAAAACTAAAGAAGAGAATTGCACCCCAACAAACAGGCTTTAATTCCTGGCACACTTACATTTAAACACACTTTTTTTATTCAGCATTATTCTCCTACACCTGTGCCGTGTTGATCATCCCACCAGCTCGTGGTTCATCTCTCCCCTCTCTTTAAAAAAAAAAACTCTTTAAAAAAATGCATACTCATTGGGCGGAGCCGTGTTAGAAGCATTAATAAACCGTAATCATAGTCCATCAACGATGGCACTGCATTCTTCTCTAGCGCCACGGCAGTCCTGCCACACTCATATTTCTTTAAAACGGTCACTGGCACAAACAATATTGCTACATAAAACTTTTTATGCATACAAAAAACGAAAAAGATTTCTTATTTTGAGATGATTGCTGAGGGATTGCTTTGTGCTTGCTTATTCATTCATTCATTTATTATCTCCCGCTTTATCCTCTATTAGGGTCGCGGGGGGGTTCGCCATGCCCATCCAGAGGAGAACGTCTCGGGTGCTGGACAGATACACCCAGGACAGGGCGCCAATCCATCGCTGGGCACACACTCACTCACACAGACACACTCTATATGGGGCAATTTTGAGAATTCAATTGACTTGATCCATGTTTTTGGACTGTGGGAGGAAACCGGAGAACCCGGAGGAAACTCACGCAGACACGGGGAGAACATGGAAACTCCACCCAGATGGGGAACGTGCTAACCACTAAGCCACCGTGCTTGCTTATGTTTTTTTTTTATTCCTTACATAAATGCATAAAACCTTAGATGAGAGTTTGACCAGTCATTTTTCTACTATTCAGTCCCAATCTTTTAAAAGCATTAATAAATAAGACATTTGTTTGTCTGTTAGTCTCCACTGAACATTTGACGAACATGGGACTTCTTTAATGTTCTATTGATTTGTTTAAAATCCTAATGTCTCATAAGTGGCTGGTAAAGAAATAAGGTTGTGCCTCACTAAACATCTGTGTTTGTCTTAAAGCAGGATGAGTAATAAAATAACTCCTACTCAAAACCAGACCCACACAATCTCACACATTTAGATTGTGAAGCGCTGCAAATTTTGCTTCAAGACATACGTTGTTGCCCTTAAAAGTGAAGAGTACTTATCGCCTCCTACTTTTATGAATTTCAAATGTGACCACAGTTTCACTGGACCTGCTGAACATCAGATTAATAATAATTGCATTTGAACGGCAATGTCAAACTATAGCACTGTAAAAGAAAGTCGTTTCTTTTTTCTGTCACAGCTGAATATTAGACTTCTGGGTGTATTATCCGGTGCCGTTTTAACAGCATCTTTTTCTGCTTGTGAAAATTATAAATTATATGTCCTTTAATAATGTATTTAATAAGACGATTGCCTCATGCTTGGTCCCCCATACAAATCTGAAGCTGTTTTCACACCGTGCTGTCCTTGGCATAAGTGTGTAAGCACTGGTACAGATCAGATTGTACTTGTATTTTTTTGAATGAGGCATGTTTCCCAGAGTGTTTAAAACCGAGCAGCCTTTGAAATGTGCTGCAGCTAATTTCAGCTCAAGGCACTGCCTTCAAATGAGATTTCTGAATGTCACAGTAACTGAAATGTATGATATTTACTAAAAATATAAATAAAACCAATACATCTGTTGACCCCCTGAATGGAATAATGTATGTTTATCCAAAAAGTATTTATAACTACAGAGTAATTAAAATAATATGCAATAACATGAAATACATAGAAAAATCTAAGAATCAATTCATTTATTTAAACCATATGGAATTTACGCTGTTCTCTACTTTTCTTTGAGATGTTTGTTTATAGCCAGAATGTTTAAGCTTGATTCATTGTTTTTTTTAATATTTTTTTAATTTAGTTAATATAGTTGTAAATCATTTTTCATTCACTATCTTCCAATATTAGGGTCTCGGTGGGGTTCCCCATGCCCTTCCATGGGAGAACATCTCGGGCGCTGGGCAGATACACCCAGGGCAAGGGTGCCAATCTATCGCTGGGCACACACTCACTCACACAGACACGCACGCATACACACTCTATATGGGGCAATTTGGAGAACTCAATTGACTTGATCCATGTTTTTGGCTCGTGGGAGGAAACCGGAGAACCAGGAGGAAACCCACACAGACACGGGGAGAACATGGAAACTCCACCCAGATGGGGATTCGAGCCGGGAATTAAAAGTAAATTGTGAGGAACAAAAATGTCGTTGTTTACCATTTTTGTGTGTAAATTTTTAATAAACAATATTTTATAGACATTTTTTATACAACAAAAAAGTCTGGTGTTTGGTTCTGGTGCTTCATTACTATGGGTTTTTCAACACACTTTTTTTTTCTTTAGGGTGTAACATACTGTGGTGAGAGCTCAGCCAGTAATCTGACTATGGCCAATGTACCCTGGCATGAAGAGGTTGTCCACTTTGTACAGCAGCTCGTTGACCTCCTGCCTGACTACGACATCGCCTGTGAACATGAGCACTCCAACTGCCTGCTATTAGCACATCATAAGGTGATGCATAACACACTTTAACACATTTATTTATGACACTAATTGCAAAAAGTGTGTGTGTGTGAGAGAGAGAGGGAGGCTGCCTTTCCATTTCAAACTATTCACAAATATTATACAGATTTGGTAAATGTAGCCAGGCAAAACACGAAATTAAAGTTTCACGGACTTTTGTGCCATTATACAATCTTATGCTGTAACTGACCTACTTAATGGCATCACATAAAGTATTTCCAGGTTTAAAAATGTGAGATACTTCAGCATAACCCTTATTGTTGTTTTTCTAGAATTTATGTGGACATAAATGATATTATAAAATATCAGAAAGTGATTTTCTGTCTGACTGCAGTTCCAATCTATTCCTCACTGTCCAATTTAATTACTTTAACAGTGCGTAACTAACAGCTCAATTAGGTGGAAAAATAATGATTGATGGTCACATTCTTGATGCCTGTAGGGTTCATCATTTCTGTCTGTAATTTGTGTTACTAGGAAAAATCCACCTTGTCAATATTTGCTCAGAGATTTGTGTGCTTGGGATTAATACAGTTTATTCTGCTTGACTTCTCAACGGAACATTTTGCAGTGCTTTCTGTAGAGCTATTAAAGGCCAAACGCTTTTTTCAGCAGTCCGATTTCTTCTTGCTTTTCCATTAATGGGTTTAACATTTTTTGTTGAAATATACATGTGTGTAAGTGTATATGCATGTGTATATAAACTGAAATGTGCATCTTCCTGACATCAGCATATGATGTCACAGCTCCACATCATCAGGTGGATCCAGATTAGGTGTAATAATCAATCTCCCTGATCAATACATTAGCTTTGCCTCTCCCCCCCCCCCCCCCCCCCCCCCCGTGCCACTACCACATACAGAGTATTTTTTTATCCTCGCAGCTTAGTTACAGTAAGGATATATGCATTAAATTAGTTGATACCATCATTGCTCTTGCTAAGATTTAAATAAATATTAATTGAGGAATTACTTTATATTGGCTCCTATTTTACATAACCCTTAATAAAGTTGTAGTGTGTGTTGATTTAGAAGATAAACACGTGGGAGAGAAATTCACCCCGTCAAAACAACTAAATCTTTTTCTAATACCAATACCTTTTATATAAATTCAAAGCCATGTTTAAAGCTATTTTACATAAATATGTCTTTTTCTGGATCAGCAAAGTAGTTGTATTTGTCTGAGGTATTTTGCTTCCATGGTTCTATGCAGTCCTGTTTCTAAAAATGACAAAAAAGGTCCCAGTGACATCTGGCAGATTTGAACTAACTGTTTTTCACAGTCACTAATCATATTAACCACATACAGTTAATTGTACATAACTGCAGGACACCCAAGGGTAAATCTAATTTTATTTTGCTGACTGTAGACACAGCTAGTGAATATTACTGAGCTGGAATTACATAGTCGATGCATAGAATTACATAGTCGATGCATAATTATTTATTTTTCATAGTAAAATGAAAGTTACTGTGTTTAAATACACATGATTTTAGGTAAAATGCATAACGGGATGATACCTGATTGATAAAGTAGCAGTATTCATTATTTGTTTTTTAATTTTTGGCTATTCACTTATAATTTCTTTTTTTGTCTTTTTTTTATAATTTTGGAAACTGTTTTGCTATGACATCATATTTCAAAGTTTCCTCATGGCGGGACCGATACAGGCTTGTCTTATATTAAAACGTTAGAGATTTAAATGAACGCTGTGATAGCAGGATAGCAGAATCTCAGAACTCATACATGCTTCCACTAGGTTCAGTCATAGTTTATTTTATTCCTTTGTAAATGAGACACAGATATATTAACAGACCAAATAAAACAAGTAACTTATTGATGCTCTGTCATTTTTTTTTCTACGAAATTGAATTACAAAACCACAAGTATTTTATTAACATGCTAAAATGTAAAAAAAAAAAAAACAGTTCTGTAAAATTGGGCTAAACCTTGGTGGCTTTTACTTTTGTTGGTGTACTTGATTCTGTTTTCTACTTTGATGTGTTACCATCCATTTTCTTCCACATACTCCACCATAATCCATTACCCATGCATATCCAGGGGAGAATGTTTCGGGAGCAGGGCAGATCCATCGGTGGGCACACCCTTAGATACACGCACTACATTTAGAGCAGCCAGTTTACATTGAATCCAAGTATTTTTGGACTGTGAGATAGATAGAGGGCACGGTAGCTCAGTGGTTATGGCATTGGGCTTTCAATCTGAAGGTTGGGGTTCATATCTCAGGTCCACTGAAGTTACTAATGTGGGTCCTTGAGTAAGGCCCTTGACCCTCATTGCTCCAGGGATGTTGTGATTAAAAAATTGTGGATAAAAGCGTCTGCTAAATGACCAAATGTAAATGTAATGTAAAGGAGACCGGAGAACCCACACAGACACAGGGGTAACATAGAGTCCACTCAGATTTAAACCTGGATCCCCAGTGCAAAGAAGCCACCGTGCCGCTCTTGATGCGTAACATGCAATATTATAACATGTATCAAGTAACATGCATTTTCATTCAAATCACTGTAAACTATAAACCTCTATCTACTGTTAGTTTTAAATGCACTAGCTTAGACTTTTAACAGATAGTGAAAAGCCTAATGTTTTCACATTTGCACTGCTACACAATTTCATTGTTAATATGTAAAACATTGCACAGTCAGACTGCACAATATCGGAATGATTTAAGATAAAGTGCAAAATCCATTACATTCACTAAACTTATAATATGGTTTCTTGGTCCTAAAAGTGAACAAAATTACTGTTTATTCATTTTATTTTTGATTTGATCTTATTTGCCAATTGGTATTTTTTTAAGCGACGCTACTTATGAAAGCTTTATAAATATAGCTTATTATTATAATAATAAATCTGCTTTAACAAACTGTACAACACCGCCTTAAATTTCATATAAAAATTGGTCCAAAATACGTCATTGTTAACGTCACAGGTAGCGCTACTCTGCAACTCTCAAGAGTTCTTATAAACTCATTGTTCTGTTATTATGCAGAGGCCCATGGCTGATTTCATTTTATTTTACTGTCCCCTCTAATGCTTACCAAAGAAGCACTATAAACTGCAATACAGACATTTACCAAAATTGATGTGCTGTGTGATCACATTATAGTGGTTCAATGTTCTGCATGACAGCTAGGATCTTAAAAACCACTAGCAAGTAACATAAATGTTACTGTAAGGACCTTTTTTTTAGTAGCTGTTCCTGTATTATACGCAGTAATATTAAACCAGGTATTGCTTTATTACCTCTCATTCTTTTAGATTTAAAGCTTAGCACAGTCTGCACACAATATATGCACCTTCTCACTTACCATCTCCAACAATAGTTAATTGACAAATGTCTGGAACTCTATTTTAAATCCTTTGTTGAATTTTAATAAAAAAGACTTTCATTAAATCCTACCATTAAGCTTTTCAGACAGTATCCCAAACTGGGTGAAACTTTTTAATTTCCTGAATATGCTATTGCCTAGTCAGATAAAGACCCATTATTTTGTAGTACAGCTGGTAGTTATATGGCATAATATTTGCATTTAAATGTTATATTTCACCAGCAAAAAATAACGATTGTCTTTATACAAAATGCCCCCCTTCGTATTAACATTTATTCTTTAATTACATTTATTTCTTATTATCAAACATGTATGTTGCTTCTTTTCTGTGCCAGTCATAAGTCTGACATTCCTCCTTTTTGATCCACATATTGTCCATGTTCCCTGTTTCACATACTGTAAAGATGGACTTTGTAGTTCTACAACTTCAGACTGTAGTCCATCTGTTTGTGGACTACAGTATATACTGTGTATGTTTTCTTTACTCTGTTCACAGTCAGGACCCTAAAAGTAGCACCACACAGCAGGTATAATTTGGTTAGTGCATTATTCCTATCCCAGCAGTGTCCCTGAGGTGTTTAAATAAAACTACACCAGCACTGCTGCACTAAAACCCCCCCTCACCACATCATTGTCACTACAGAACTGACAATAAACAATCCACCGCCCAAATATAGCTGTGATGGTCCAGATCAACAAAGAACCAAGAACCAACAGGAGACTAAGCAAGAAAAAGAAAACAGATGTACTGCAGTCTGTAATTTTAAAACTACAAAATCAATCTATATGGTTAGTGTACTAACCCAACCACCTGAATGTCGCAGCTGAAATCAAGACTTGTCAGATCAGGCAATGTTTCATCGGCAAGTTGTCTTGGGGGTACATACACACACACACACACACACACCAAAACATACTACATGGGGCAATTCAGAGCAGCCAATTTACCTTGAATCCATGTTTTTGTGGGAGGACACCAGAAAACCCACATGGACACAAGGAGAACATGCAAACTCTACTTAGATAGGTTTTCAAACCTGGATCCCTGTGCCAAGAGGTGAACATGCTAACCACTAAGCCACCATTTAAATGTTTCCTTATTTTAGACTACAGTAGACTGTATTGTAAAGTTACTTTCTCAAAAGTGAATCAGTCCAGATGTGATATATAGTTTAGGCATTACTTTAATCGCTGAGGTCTGCACTTTGAAGTCTGCACTTTGGATATTTAACCTGAAGAAGCTTTTAAAATTTGCACTTCTGTGTAATATGACGTGTTGCTGTGATTGTGAGTATCTTAATTCAAAACAAAAAAGGCCAGTGAATTCTGGACCTTTAATAAAGAGGCAGCTATAAACAAATGCTTCTCTCCTGACTGCTGCGTTCTGTCAGCTGCCCCATAGGGGCTTCACCCAGGTGCTCCACTGAAACATATTACCCTCTAATGAAGACACAGGGCTTAGAAGTGACTCTCTTGGGAGCAGTTAGATTTTAGGACTTAGCAGCCTTACAGCCAATATAGTGGACTGAAGTTTCACAGGTTTGTGTGAAGAGAGAAATCATGTGGCAGAAAAAAACATATCTCTTGAGAATATTATGGCACTAACAGACCAAAGTTCAACTGAGGGAGTATAAAGATGTGATTGGTGGTGTGTGTTTTTTTTTTTTTTTTTTTTTTTTTTAGGCTGTCGTGTGGG
>JAFMOD010000228.1:2234821-2265039 GCA_019802435.1 Corydoras maculifer
AGGGATTCCCGGTTCGAATCCCCATCTGGGTGGAGTTTCCATGTTCTCCCCGTGTCTGCGTGGGTTTTCTCCGGGTTCTCCGGTTTCCTCCCACAGTCCAAAAACATGGATCAAGTTAATTGATTTCTCAAAATTGCCCCATTTAGAGTGTGTCTGTGTGAGTGAGTGTATGCCCAGCGATGGATTGGCGCCCTGTCCTGGGTCTATCTGCCCAGCGCCCTGGATGGGCATGGGGAACCCCACCGCGACCCTAATAGAGGATAAGCGGGAGATAATGAATGAATGAATGAATATATATATATATATATATATATATATATATATATATATATATATTAAACAGTTTTTGTTAGTTACTTTGGTTTCACGGATGAATAAAACATTTCTTTTTTTCTGAAGCTTACAAAATAAACTATAAACTATATTGAGTCCCATATTGGAAGAAATAAACTGAATAACGGATATGAGCCAATTTCCTCATCTGACTCACCTGTCCTTTTATAGCAGAGTATTCCACTGTTAATGGTTCCACTATTCCTTCCACTGGCTAATCGTTCTGCTTTAGCATCATCTTTTTTTATTAGCAGATATCTGTTATCTGGTTTAAATACTGAGCCACTGACTATGGGTTAGTGCCTGTGTGAAGGTACACATTGTACATATACTTATGAGTTATAAGTGATGTCTGCTGATATGAATGTTCCTCCTGGTTTCAGTGTGCAATCCTCTGTGTTCTTGCCTTAAACAATACAGATTATAGCAAGAAATTGATATTTAGGAATAAATCCACAAGAGGATGTGCGTTACTGTGATTTATTTATTTATTTTGGTCTAGCTAAAGGGGATCTTTAGTCACAATGTGAAGCAGAGTGCCTTAATCTTTGCACCTTCATAAGATTTAAAGTGGAAAATTATAAAGTTTCTAAAAAGTTGTCCAGAGCAATAATGTTAAATGTTCAATTTATTAAAGTATTTATTTATTTAGAGAACTTTTAGACTGCTGTATAACACGCCCATATGACTTTCCAGGATTTCTAAATCACTGAAACGTCCATGATGCCGCCTTTTCTTTTCTTTCGGTTTAATCGTCTCACTTTGAATTCGCTGTGACCTTGAATTTATACCCGGAAAGTCTTTTAATCTCTTCTTACTTCTGCATTTGTTCAGATATGTACATTGGTATGCTTCATGCCATCAGTTCAAACTAGTTTTCAACAGATATTTACCTGACAGTGGCAATGGTTAGACAGCGGGGTGGTACATATATCATACCATGCCCAATGTTTTATGAAATTAACAGGTTAACAATTTAATAAGAAATGTTTGCAATTATAACATATACATTTATTTTTTTACGTTACCGTTGGTATAAATAATAGAAATAATAGTAATAACATACCTTTTCAACTCTTTTTAGTATTATTAAAAATTAAGTAAATGATGTACCACAATGCAAATTTTAAAAGAAAAGTTTGTATTTTTATGTATTTACCACCAGTCCATCTAATCACATCTTTTTCTTTAAGGCTCATGGCTCATCATTATTGCTTTACTTTATAGAATTTAATGAAAGTTCAGAGATTAGTATGTATTTGTATTAATGTTGCA
The DNA here is from genome assembly GCA_019802435.1 of Corydoras maculifer. Classification (NCBI taxonomy): domain Eukaryota; kingdom Metazoa; phylum Chordata; class Actinopteri; order Siluriformes; family Callichthyidae; genus Corydoras; species Corydoras maculifer. The sequence continues at coordinate 2,236,430 of JAFMOD010000228.1, forward strand.
TTTTTATAATGCATTTTATAATAATTATTAAAATTCAATGAATCATGTTTCTTACAGTATGTTAACTACTGCAGATTATATAAAGTTATTTATTTGATAAAAATATGGATTTAAAATGTTCATGTTTTTGTGCTGTAAAACGTTTCTGTGCTCTGTGTTAAGGGAGAAGATGCCCTTCCATCATGTGACGGCAGGGCTTCTGTATAAGGGCAATTTTCTGAGCCGTTCTCTTTCTGAACACAGTGAGAGCGACCAGCTTGCTAGCATTTCTGTGGAGGAACTGGATGGTGAGTTTGATTATATTTCATGCTCTTCATCTCTTCAAAATGCACATCACCATAAGAACATATTCAAATTAAATACATTCATTAAAAGCTTTTTTTTGTTAAAACACATACAGAGTGATGTTTTCACTGCCTTATGTTTCTACTGATTTTTATAAAAGAATGATACATTTTAATCTACCAAAATGTTTTTATAAAAAGTCATTTCATGTGCCAATAAATTATTTTAGGACAGGTCATATGAGCCCATGACTCAAAGCATTAGGTACCTTTCTGCAATAATGCCATTGCAAAGGAAGAGAACTTTACTTGTTTTATATATATATATTTTTTTGGGTTAAAGCAATGTTTTCATTTTGGTTATTTAAAAAAATATTAGATTTGGTTAGGTTGTTAAAGGATTGTAAGTCTCTCCTAAAGGGTTAATTCTCTCACATAGCCCTGAGTTATTTTACTCACATAAAGGGACAGCAGGGACAGCATGGCTGTGTAAAGGTTAGCACTCTAGGTGCACAGCGAATAGGTCTTGCATTCGGCTTCTGGGTATAGTGAACAGGGTTCTTTCCATTTGTAGATTACGTGTTCTGCTCTTGTCTGGAGGTGTTTCCTCCAAACAGCACTTAATTTATATGTAGTCCAAAACATGCTAATAGGTAAACTGGAGAAGTCGCCTATAGTTGTAATCTCAACTCATTATCTTCCACTTAATTCTCTGCTAGGGTTGAGGGTGGTTCTCCATGTCCATAGGGGGGGGAGAACATTTCAGATACATCCAGGACAGGGTGCCAATTCATCAATGAGCACAACTCAATAGAGTTTCTTTAAAATGACCTGATGCCAATAAGAAATCTGTGGCAATTCATTACGCTGTTTTTAACTGCACAGCTAAGTAATTATGTAGGAAACTATTTATACCCAAAAATGAAGTACAAAAAAATTCCATCACTGGGCACACACTCACTCACACAGACACACACTACATAGAGGAAATTTAGAGCAGCCAATTTACCTTGAATCATTGTTTTTGGACTGTGGGAGGAAATCTAAGAAGCCAGAGGAAACCCACACAGTCTCAGGGAGAACATGGAAACTCCACCCAGATTGGGATTCAAACCTCGATCCCCAGTGCAGAGAGGTGAACATGCTAACCACTATGCCACCGTCCCACCCGATTTAATTTCAAGTAATTAAATAAAGTAATGTTTCTTTAATTACGTTGTTTATGTGTATACCTTATTGTACATTTATAAAAATTGTCAATTATAAAAGCACAAATCAATGCTATTATGTTTATATGCTTTATAGATGTTGTATTTACAGTACAGTCTTTTGTGAAGTGTTGGAAACTTTTTGTAAAATTCTTGTAAAAGTGGCGAATGTGCCCACATCTATGCCACTGTGCCACCCTCTGTAGTTGTAATTGTAACTGTGAATGTAATGTGTCCATTTATTTATATACCCAGCGATGGGTTTCAGAACTCTCCAAGGTTTTATTTCCTGCTTAAATCACTGAGTTAAGATTCAGCTTTCCTTTTATCTCAGATCTCAGGATTAAAAATAAAGTAATGCAGCCATGGTAAGAGCCAATAAGTTGCAATTTTTAAAATTTGTCCTGCTGCAGTTTAATGCAGAGTTTAAATATGTACATACAGTATGTGTTGAAATATTGATTTGTACTTCGGCAGTATCCATTTTCAAAGTAAAATTGTATTAGTTTAAATTGGCTCTGTTCTTTGTTTATGATCTATTGATTAAAGATGTTTTTCAACTTTTACTCAGCATCTGGTACACAGAAACTATTTTTAAAGAAAATTTGTCTACTCAGAAAAGCAATTAAATACGCCTTACAAGGCTGAATTATTAATACATGTTTGGAACACCACGAGGCATTATGAATATACACTACTAGGATTCATTTTTTGATGCTGTTGTTTCAGTTATGTAGTTAGTACAATTATGTTTTAAATCAACTATGCGTAACCCCATATATTAACTGTATTCATTGTAAAACATACTGGTACATTGTCATGAATACAATGGTGCCTTTGAAAATACATAGGATGGGGAGATGGGGGACAGTGAAATTGTGTGCCACCTCAAAGTCTTCACAGTTTTCAGGTTAATATGTGAAAACATATAGAAGCTATATAATAGTGGATAATAGAGATGAGCTGATTAGGGATTTTGATGGTACAGTTATACAATTCTTTTGATTATATGCAATAATTAACTTAAAAGTGCCAGAAATCACAGAGAAAATGCACGTTTTTTTAAGGCTGTTTTTAAATAAAATTGAAATAAGACAGGTCTTCTGCTGAATATTAACACAAAATCTAAAATTCCCTATTGAAAATCAAAGTAAAATAAAAACATCTCTGTACCTTAAAGTACATTTTGAGAAGTAAATGAGAATTCATTGGAATCAGATTATGATACGTACATGAGATTTTGTCTGTTAGTCTTTATACAGTTAATTTCCAGTTAAAATGTATAATCACCATTTAATGTGGGTGACATTAACATCAATATGTATAATAGTTAAATTGATTTGTATAATACAGTAAGCATTTCACATATCCCATTTAAGCTTGTCAGTGTACTGGAGCTTATTAATAAATAAGTAGGAAAATACTATGAACAATTCATCAGTCCATCACACGACATAAACAAATTCACATACATTTACACCTACAGATAAGTTGATATTTCTTTTTCATCAGACTTGCATGCATTTGTGCTGTGGGAGGAAATGATGCAGACACATCATACAGAAAAATAACCAGACTGACCTCAACTCAGGACCTCCTTGCATTAGCATCAGCTCTACCCACTGCACCATTTACTCTCTTAGTCTTTAAACCCTCTAATAAATGCCAGCTTTTTGTTAATATTTTATCAGACCCCAAAATTTAAATTGTCCAGCATGTTAAGCTGGCTGGTGCAACTCCCTAAATAAACTCTTTTACCCCTCTCCGCGTCTCATAAACAATGAAAACTCAGGCTGACCGTTAACACAGACAAGTCACATGTAAGATCCAATACCCTGATTCCCTGGCTTTACAAATCAGCGTTTGGTAATAGCAATGCTGCTAAACTTGCTGTAACTGCAACTTTAGAATACCTTTTTATTACAAAAACACCTGTTATCATGGGTTAAGAAACAAAATCCATTTTCTATATAAAATACAAATTAGTTATGTAGAGCCAAATGTTTAGCATATAACACAGAATATATAGAATACAGGTGTTCTATTGGGTGGAATCACAATTCTGCAGGGGGGGGGGGGGGGGGGGGGGGGGGGGGGGGGGGGGGGGGGGGGGGGGGGGGGGGGGGGGGGGGGGGGGGGGGGGGGGGGGGGGGGGGGGGGGGGGGGGGGGGGGGGGGGGGGGGGGGGGGGCACATAGTGGCTTAGTGGCTAGCAAATTTGCCTCTCGGCACTGGGCAACAGGTTCGAAACCTCGATCTGGGTGGAATTTCCATGTTCTCTCTGAGTCTATGTGGGCTTTCTCTGAAGCCTCCGGTTTCCTCCCACAGTACAAAAACATAGATTCAAGGTAAATTGTCTGCTCTGAATTGCCTCTATCTAAATTGCCCCTTATAATAGTGTGTGTTTGTGTGAATGAGTGCGGGTCCAGCAATGGATTGGCACCAAGTCCTGGGTTTATCTGCCCAGCACCTAAAAAACCATTCCCTGGGGTCATGGGGAACCTTTCTGCGAACCTAGCAGAGGATTAAACAAAAGATAATGAGATGAGATGAGAATATGAGAGGCAAAGAATCACCTGTGTCAAAGTTGTCCTCCCCTGGGTCCAGAACTGGACAAAAGAATGAGGTATAATGAGTTAGAGTCTTGCAACAGATATGACCTTAACAGATACAGTATATATTATTTTGTCTACACAATCCTATAATGGAGCAAATGACTTTCTGATTTGTTAAATTTAGTTCTCATTTTTTAGTTTAGTTCTGCTTAAGAATAGCTGGGGTTAATTTACATTGTCCTGAAGGTAAACAATAATCACACGTAGTATTGAGTTCAGTAGTATTTTAGATGATTTTACTTTTGCAGAGTTTATGAATCTGAACTGTCTATAGCATTCATTCTTCTCTGTGATTTTTTTTGAATGTTCAGTAAACATCCTTAACATGTACTTTAAGGATCAAAAGCGTGACATCAGCACAAAAAAAAGGAATTAGATAGGATATGAACTTAATGCTGTATGCTATGTAGAGCAAAGCGCCTGAAGCATTCCATAGCTGACTGCTCATTTAATCCATACTCACCAAATGGATTAAATTTACGCATTACCCAGAATCCAATATTAAGCTCCAGCAGACTGAAGAGGTATGGAACACTTTTCTGAGATGTGACAGTGTGGCTCTGATTAAAAACTCAGGCAGATTCAAGATATTAAATTCTAATGCACGTCACCATCTTTATGTTGGCCATTTATTTCATATGGACACCTAAACAAAGCAAATGTTACGCACTTCATCTGAAAATATAAAACAGGACCTTGGGATTTGAGTGAAATTATCTAATATAGTCTTTTATTAATAGGTTATAAATATAATTTTAATTATAACATGTACAAAATTTTATCTTTCTTTCAGACATAAATGTACACATTAACAACATATACAGAACATTAAGCTGAAATAAGCATAAAAATTAAAATAAGTTGTATATTTTTTACAATTTTACCTATTTTTACAGTTTTACAGTTACAGACTGTAGACTACACATATGTTTCTTTGTCTACCAGAGATATTCTACAGAAAAGCAGGTGGATGCAATGGTAATCAGAAGTTTGTGAATATAGAATTTTCTTTACTGCTGTGGAAATTTGATTTATATCTTGAACTCGTATAATTTGTATCATAGTACAAAGAATATATATTACTGTGGACCTCAGAAGAATAGTTTTTTGTTCTCAGCAGACTGGAAAAGTCATTTTAAAAGGCATTTTAAAAGGCATTTTTTAGTTAGTGAGTTTCCAAAGAAATTAAAGTTACTTTCAATGAGCAATGTCACTGCTGCGTTTTTCCACCCCCAGCTCCGCTGTGCAACTGACAATATTTTTCAAAATTTGTAATAGTTCAAATGTGTGTAAAAAAATATAGAGGACTTTAAGTGGTACACACATTTATTAGCATCACTGTATTCATAAAGTACAACTGAGACAATAAGCCATAAATATAGAAAAAGGAGGTGTAGCTAATAAAGTGGCTGGTAGGTATAGCTGGAAGAACCACTTCATGTAGAACGGCATTGTGAAATTGACTTTTTGTCATGGCAGAAATCCGAGAGGCCTTCAGGGTACTGGATCGTGATGGCAATGGCTTCATTTCCAAACAGGAGCTGGGCATGGCAATGCGGTCTCTTGGGTACATGCCCAGTGAAGTGGAGCTGGCCATCATCATGCAGAGACTGGACATGGATGGTAAGTTGTTATTTAGTTAATTATTGGATTTAGCTGCCCTTGACCTTGGGTCAGAATTGTAAAACCACAAGCTGGAAAGATTAAATTACAGATTACAGCAAATCATTATGAAATACAAAAAGCAAAATCAATTTCTAATAACTATTGGTTCACGGTTCACTTTCCTGCCTGGCTAGGTGCAGAAGCAGGAAAAATGATCATGGATCATAGCGAATGACATTTCCAATACTGAGCTTTAGCCCTAAAGTCCTGAAACAGCAATGAAAGGTTTTATATCAATAAATCAATAAAATTGGGTGCTCTAAATTGCCCCTATATACATATGTAGTGTGTGTGTCTTTGTAAGTGATAAAGTGATGTATTTTGCCTGCTGTTCTTACACACAGAGGAATTTGTCCTCCGCATTTAAACCCATCCGTGCAGTGAAACACACATATACACACACTACTGAAGTTAGCACACGTGCATGGAGTGGTGGGCAGCCTTGAATAGTGTCCGGGAAGCAATTGGCATGTCTTGCCCAAGGGTAATAAAGCCCCATAAATACTTGGAAAAGATCACAAGGCTGGTTCCTTAACCACAAGCCTACTACTGCCCCAGTGTGCCCAGAGATGGACTTGGAGCCATGTTCTGGAGGCATTTGCCCAGCGCCCGAAACATTCTCCTCTGGATGGGCCCTCAGCAACCCTAGCAAAGGAGTAAGCTGAAGATAATGTGATGAGACGCTAACTATTTATTACTTATAATTAGTTATTATTCATTTGGTGATTATCCAGTACAGTACATGTGTCAAGGCAGTCAATAAACCATGTTAATAATTCCAGAAATTAAGAAAGCTTCTGTGAAGTGCTCGTAAAATTGTGCTCCTAAAGTAACATAGTTACTTATTCTCAAAGTGTAAAGTCTATAAATCACTGGAATTAAGCGTTATTGGAAAGCAAACCCTTGAGTAATTCTTCCGCTGCAATCAGTAGACATTATGAATGATGCACATCGTTATGTAACACAGCTTAACATGAAACAGAATTTACCAATTGTTTTTTTCCTGAAACCATTTCAGAAAAGATTGTTTTAAGATGGAATGGAATTTTTTAAATATACTATAATTACTATACTATTTCTGCTTGTAGAAGTGTTTGAATTTGTGGCACTGGTAAATTTAAAGAATAATAAAACATTTAATACAAAAAAAATCAAAAAGCACATAAACAACCAGCAATGAATAAATAAACATGTGTTATAGACTATGTTTCATACATCAGCACTAACTGTTCCTCTGACAGTGTCAGGTGAGGATGGAGCATGCTACCACTCAGCAGCACTGTTTTCCTGTAATTGCTATAATTATTTCCAAGTATTTGAGAGCTGGTTCCAATGTTTTTTGCAAATGTCATTGAATTTTAATCATTCTATTTATGTACAGTGCTGTTTCATGGCGTCTTTTCATATTACTCTATCAATCCTATGATCTGCAGTGGTATAAAATGACCGTATGTTCAAATTAGTTTCAGTCAGTTTGCAAAACAAATCATTTCATATTTTTTAAAAAAACACAGAATGATATAGATTAAACTATAGATAAATTGGGGAAAATGCTTTTTATTGGCATGCTAATTTAGCACACTCTTAAAATGGGTTAAAAAAAACTGTAAGGACCAATAAATGTATCATAAGCAATGCTTTGTCTACTGTAAGAGCTAAAAGAAGTTAGGATTAAAAAATACACTAATAATAATTCATATAATAATATGACAATAATAATGCACTCTTGTTTAAAATTTAGTATAAATAGAAAGGCAGTATGTAGAAGAGCAAATCATTTTCAGGTAGTTGTTTCCAGAGTTTAATATAACATTGTGGAAGTCAAAATGAACAGAAATGACTTTATGTGGGTCATGCAGACTTTCCAACAATTACTTGAAATTTTGCTAATGAGGCCAAGTTTTGTTTTTTTAAGGATGCAATTAAAACATTTTGGGTACTGTGAATGATTTGGAAATATGGATGAGACGATTTCAAATTTTGATGGTACAATTATTATGAATAATAAAAAAAACAATGCAGGGCTTTTGTTTAATATTAACACAAAATATATTTTAGTACAAATCAATCAAATCAATCAATTTTGTAAGAACAAAGTAAACACTTGAGTTTGCTGGAGGTGTATCTTTATTTTTGTTGCATCCAAGTTGCCCCACTTTGTTTGAAGTCGCTGCTATCAGCATAATACTTTATTTTTATTTTTTTTATGGATGTTGACATAACGATGCTGAGTAGCTTATCTGATAAATTAATTTTAACATTTTCAATCACGATTAATTGCAAAAATGATTAATCATCTCATCCCTATTTGGGAAATTATAAAAAAATATATATATAAAAACATTTTTCCATTTGTCAATCACAAAGGTGGCTCGATCATGCTTTAGGTTTGTGTTGCTGCCAGTGGCACATGAAACATTGCACTGTGCAAGGAAAGAATGGCTTTAATTAAATGTCTGACAATTCTCAAAGCAAATATTGTAAGGTTTCTGCAACAAGATAATGATCCTAAACACATTTAAACATCCACTTTGAACCATCTCAATGTATTAATTTCATATCTATAATTTGGTAATCAAATATGTCCTCTATTGTATCTGGTTTATGAAGTAATAAAAATGTATTATAAACCTAATGTAAGCAGACTGACAGGGTTAGTGGGTGGGCAGACTTTATTATATAAAAATAAACTGATTATATAACGAAATGATTGCTTGCCGGCATTTTGTCTTAAATATTCTGTACATGCTTTCTTTAGAATGAAACTTTATTTTATTTGAATGCTTATATTGCTATACCTGGTGAAATTATTCATCTGATTTGCACTGCACCTGATGTAGGACAACTCATTTTACTTCTGATGTATTGGGTTTGCTATAGTAATAAATGTCAGAATACATTTAGTTCCTCCACTTATTATCTGATATTGTTATATCTGTTATTTCTAAACATAAGGGCAAATTATATTTTTGTTCAAGTTAGTTTAGTTTTTAAAAATGCACTCAGGTATTTAATTTTGCCCACATAACATGAAAAATGTAATAACCAATTTTTCAGTTGTGATGGGTATGTTTCCATAACTGGATTTTATTATGATTAAGTAAAACAGCAGCTTAAAATAATGTTTTATTGGCAAAGTCCTTTTAAATAAAATGCTGCATTTTTGAGGTAAGATGGAACTACAGTGTCTATCTATCTATTTATCTATCTGAACAAATTGGGTATTGAGTGATGTTTAAATAATATGTTTAATGCAAAGAGACATGATTCTTATAAGGACATTAAAATATTAATAAATTGATGAATAAATGTAAATAATTGTAAGTTATACAAGCTATGTAACTTAAATTTAAGTTATTTGTAATTAAACTTATTTCATCCATCACTTATACAACTTGCTAATTTACCTATAGAGTAAACCTAGCTATTAATTAAGATAAAAGATGATAATGATGATTGTTTAAGATTTATGCACTGTGTGGATTATTTGTTTATTTTTAATCCACTGATTGACAGCTAATGTTCCTGACTAGCTGTTTCCACAGCCATTTACTGCCATAAAACTCATCAGTGTAATAGTGTTCAATCCAGCAAGCAGAAATTTGCTAGTCCATGTCTTTAAAATGAAGAATGCTACATTTGGTACAGGATTTGCATATAATGCTAGAATTATACATAATTAAGTTAAATTGACTCATCTTCCAGGAAAATGCACCCACCAGGTTTTCATTAGAGTAGGTGGAAGCTGTGCTCTCAATTAAAAGCACATTTTGGTATTTGTGTCTACACTGCATAATTTTACCTCATAATGATATTTCATTTGACTAAGACGAGGTACAACCTCATTTTGCAATATTCGGGAATTTTCTAAAATCACAAATAAAGAATAATAAAATTAAGTAGTGTTATCTGTAAATAATGCTATTAAAAATATATATTTATCGGTTATTATTAAGGAGATCATGATCAACATTGTATGTTAATGGACCCAATGTGCAATTTTTATGACCAAAAACTTTTTTTCCCCACTTTTTCCCCCCACTTGTGATGTGTAACAGATTTGAACAGATTTTATAACAGATGTAATTTTTGTCATTGAAAATTCTGAAGATGTTTCTTTGTTTTTTAGTCTGTCAAATGAAGGTTTAATAGTGTCAACAATTTACAGATGTCGGATGTTATTGTATTTCTGCAAAGAGTTCTTTTTTTTTAGGAATTAGTGCTTTTTATTTAGTTTACAATATCAGATGTTTTGTAACTATTTTCTATTAATATATTTAACAAAAATTAATTCATTATTTTAAAAACAAATAATTACAATTTTTGAGTGTTACTGTACAATCCTGTGGTACAGACTATAGCGCTAGCACAAAACAGGTCCCAGGTTTGATTCTTGTTAACGGCAAACAAAGTTCCTATTTATTTGTCTTATTATCTGCATGTCCTCCTTGTACCTACTACTCCCACCTACCATGTGGAGAAAACTGAAATACCGATAGAAAATCTAGGTTAGAATCCCAATCCGGTTTCCTCCCACAGTCCAAAAACATAGATGACGAGGTGATTTGGCTGTTTTCAATTGCAGAGAAGTCATTTTTGCTATAAATTGCAAAAAAACGTCTGCGTGAGTGCCCTGCAATGGATTAGCTCCTCGATCTGGGTGTATTTGCCCAACACCTGAAACGTTCTTTTTCTCTATATGGTCATGGGATGTGGAATCACAATTACAATGAAACTTTAGAGCCGATTTTAATGGTTCGGATCCAGAGTTTTTAATGGTTGGATGTGGCTGAATGGATAACACACACACATACTGTACTATTTAAAACACTCACTACGTGTTTAATTACATTACAATAATTACTTTTTATTTTCAGGTGATGGACAAGTGGATTTTGATGAATTCATGACAATACTGGGACCCAAGCTTCTATCCTCAGAAACACGGGAAGGCTTTCTTGGACAAACAATAGACAGTATATTCTGGCAGGTACATGTTTTTGCTTAACTTCTTTATCATAAATATACATGAATATCCCATTTAAGAGGTGAACCGACCGTGAACTGTCTGATCACGAGCAATATTAAAATAATTAATAAATAATGCTTGTCTGTTATTGATGGTATACATAGTATTCTCTGATTTAGTGATGGATGTGTTGTACATGCTGTGATAGGCAACATGATTTAAAAAAAAAACACGTGAATCATAATGATAAATTGTTTAATGTTCTCTTAAAAGATGAAGTGTTGGTACCTGTGATTTTGGCAGCTTTTAAAGAACATGCCCAGGCCTGTTGGGACATGTCCACCTTTTCCTTTCAAACAGCTGACAGCCTGCAGAGGACACACTGACCTTAGCCAACAGTGGTTCCATAGCTTGTGCATTTTGTTATAATAATAAATGTGAATATTGGCTGCTTTTCAAACTGTCATTTAAACTTAAATGTTTAGGACTAGCTGCTACTAATGGATGTTTTAAAGGACATCCAGAATGTAGGGACCAGAGGTTTTAACATTCTCTGTATGTGACCTTAGTGCTTTTACTGAAGTAGTCACGTATTCAGCACATCATAACTGGTTTCTTAAAGACTATGACATCCCATTCTAATTGGTTATTAATATCTTATGTGGCTTTACAAAGGCGTTCTATTAAAATGTGGAACAGGAACTTTTGATGCTCAGCGCAGTGATTGACTCCTCTCTTTATGCTTCCAGCTAAGGGCATGTGACTCATTCAGTTCTCGTTTTAATGCACAATCGAGGGTGCAGTGACTAATGCTTAGACTGTCTGCGAGAGCAGCCATCACATGTTCTAAGTTCGAGGCAAGAATTCAATGCTACTGTCCAATATGAAACAGCCTATCTCACTGTAACCCCCACAGCCACTCAGCTGTAGTTGATCATCCTCTGTACTTCACAAGAAGTAGCACTACACACATCTCAGTCACAATATTTTAGCGCTATAGGACAGAAAAACCCAAATATATTTGAATATATATATATATGTGTGTGTGTGTGTGTGTGTGTGTGTGTGTGTGTGTGTGTGTGTGTGTGTGTGTGTGCATGTATATATACATACACAATTAAAGCAATAAGAAGGCGTTAATCTTATTGTGGCATTGCTTATTGTGAATAAATCACAGGAGAAAGTGGAGTTAGGCACCTCGCATAGCAGAGTGCCGTTGTACCTTTCCTGTGATTTATTTTCAATTATGCAATTTAATGACTTTCATAAAACAGTTACAAACATTATTTTTTAAAAGTTAACGTTGATCACTTAGTAACAGGATACCGAATTAATGTTCATTGATAAACAACGTGCTGTTTATATTAATCTGTATTTCCATTGATAATAAATGATTTAAAGGAATGTATTGTATATTACACATTGATACAAATGTAACGTGGTCAGAGGTGTATAGTAATTTGTGTCAGTAATGTCAACGGCTCAGCCAATCAAATTTAAGGACCAGGACCACCTGTTTTATTATTTTAATTACTCTCTAAAGCCCTCTTTTTTGAGGATGCTCTTGTCACAACATTTATTATAGCTTGTACATGTCCTGCTGATATTTCAGTTTTTCTTTTTTTAATGATTTTTCAAAAAATTCTACATTTCTGTGTCTTCTGTCAAGATAGGGTGCTGAGTCCTCAGTTAACTGCGAGTCTAATAAAACTCCCCTATGTTTAACTTGTTACTCAAAACATCTTCCACTAAAAAAAGTCACACAGGTTTACATGTACCTATCATCTAAAAGGCATTTTTAGGAGCCTAACAACCTTCTATAAAAAAATATATAGTAGATTTAGTTCACCAACACATCACAAAGACTGTATTAAGTGCAGATAAGAGTATTACAGGCCCTTTAATTACTTTTGCACACCAAGCTCAGGGACAGACATCTAACCTGGCTAATACGGTGGTGATTTAGATGTATAGGTTCCTGGGCAGAATAATGATTATTTGATGCAGGTTCTCTCACTGGAGCATAATGAGGATCTGGGACGCACCTTGGATGCTGATTGCCTGTTACAGCCTAGCAGTTTATAACAAAGACTTTCTGTATGTCAAGGTGCTTGAAAAGATGTTGTGTGTGTATATGTGTGTATGTGTGATTTGGTTGATGGGTAGAAGCAGAAAAAAATGGCGCACATAAGGACAATGGGCAAATGTGATGGATAACTGGGTCAGGGTATCTCTAAAATCTCTAAAACTGTGAACTTTTGGGTAGTTTCTAGTCTGCAGTGTTCATAATCCATCAAAAGTAGTCCAAAGTAGGAACTGAGGTAAAGAGACAACAAGGTCATGGTAGGCCAAGGCTCAAAGATGCTAAAGAGCTACTGTAACTCAAAATTCAGAAGATGTTAATGCTGGTTTTGATAAATACAGTGTCAGAACACACACATTATTTTTAATTACTCTTCTCCCACAAATCCATCAAAGTCCTCATCTTCTGTGTGTGAATTAAAAAGCTGCGCAATTTCACTATCGAGCACTCCGGTGTTCCCCCATCAATGTCTGAATCCGTCTCGGCAACGATGCCGGCTTTTGCAAAAGCTGGAACAACGGTTACAGCGGAAACCTTAGCCCAGGCATCCACAATCCATTCACAGACGGTGGCGTAACTCGCTGCCTCCCGAGTTTTAGTAAACGTGGTTCGCCGTCTATCGTCCATCGCTCCCACGCCGCCCACAACTTTACTTTGAACGCCCTTTTTACGCCAATGTCCAGCAGTTGGAGTTCTTTATTTAATCCTCCCGGAATGACGGCAAGCTCCGAATTAATTTTCGGCCGCACAACAATACTTTTATAGAATTTGGAACTAAAAGGCTTTGGACAGTGTTCTTCTGGCTTCCATGCCGATGTTACTTGTTAAAGATATAGATATAAAAATGTGCTGATCTGCTGTCACATGTACAAGCTCAGTTGCTCAATTGCTAATATTGCAACACTATAAAGTAAACTTCATAAAATTACTGAAAGATACAGAGACTCACTTTCCCCTAAAGACTGCAATCTCAGTGGGCACACACGGACATGTAATGAATGATACCTTACTCTCCAGCTCATGACAGTAGAGGCCTAATTATGCTACGGGGGCGTCTTGAAAGGAAGATTGTGAAGGAAAAAAGGCATGCTCTGAATATAAATGCAAAATGCTTTTGCCGAAACCTGCTGATGATGCAGACTGTGGCTGCTTTCTTTAATATAATTGAATTCACTACATATTTTACTGGATAAGTCTGAATGTAACCATAAGGCAACACTTGTGTAAAACGAATACCTTAAAATCAACATCAAACCACGGTTAACATACCCATTATAGTCTGCTATATTAAAGTCAAGTTTGGACTTGGAATTTAAAATTTGTGCAAATATAAAATATAGGTTTATGTTTTAAATCAAATAATGCATTTATTATAAAAAACAACCATAAAAACATAAAAAGTCTATATTACATTACCTGGGTATTGTGTAATCTATAATCTAGTCACAGGTGTTAGAATTAAACGTGTATTATATATTTTTGAACATCAAATTTAATTATGTTTTATACTTTTTATGTGGGATGAAAAAAAATCTATTTCTGTGGAAGTTTATTTTTATGAATTAAAAAAATGATTTTAACTTTTCTTTCTTAATAATAGATTAATTTTTCAAAAAAAAATCACAATAAAATATATTATACATTAACATACATTAAGTATAATTAACAATTATGGAACACTTGCCTCAGGATTACTTATAGATACAAATTAATAAATAATATATATGGGGGAAAATGTTAAACAAACCAGAAGCCCTAAAGAGAACTTTCTTGGAAACCTGCATGTTAAAAATTAAGAAAGCAAAGCTTTTAACAATTTCAATATTATATTACCAGGTCTTTTATAACAGGCAGATGTATTACGAAATGTTGCTTTGATTTACAGTCTGATGAGATGAGCACTGCTTTATGGTGAAGGAATTAAATTCTGTGATATTTAGGGGGAAAAGGCAATAGGTCAGGGTGTGGAGAGAAGAGAAAGAGAGAGAAAGAGAGAGAGAGTGAGTGAGAGAAAGAGAGATCTTGCAAATGAGAGAAAAACACAAGGCAGTAGTTAAAGTAAAACCAGTTACACTGCAGTACAGTCAAACCTGATCATTATCCAATCAGGTTTTAAGTCTAAAAATCACCCCTCATATCCATGTGCTTCTGGAAGAGATGTGTTTTAAGTTGTTTATTGAAAAAGTCTGAATGTCTCATCATTACAGAGTTGGGAAGATTGTGCCATCATTTAGCAGCAGTGAATGATACGCAGTGAGAATTAGCACCACGGTGAGGTTGAAGCACCAGGCGACATTCATCACTAGAGCACAGTGAACGATTCTTTTGTAATTTTACGTTTAGCTGGGGAGGGGATCCTTTGTGGTTTTTCTTCTTTAATGGAAGTGTACCAACAGTTCAATGTAAACATATACAATGTAAACATCTGTATGTAGTGCATAAGAAAAGTGCAAACTGGCTCCTTTTAAGTTGGTCCATGCAGATGGTCATGATATATAATATACCAATGTTTTCACATTATTCTATTATTTCTATTTCTTGTGGGGAGTGTTTCAGTTTAATTATATATTTTTTTGTATTTGATGAAAAATAGTGAACTATATACTGTATCGAACTTATTCCTACTTTTATACCCTGTGTCTTTCTAGTGTCAGGTCAATGTAGAGACAATGAAACACCATTGGTTGTTAAGCCAATAACCAGCATGAGGTATGTACTTTATGCTGTTTTATAAGGACAGCATGAAGCACATGTTGTTAAGCCAATAATCAGCATGAGGTATGTAATTCATGCTGTTTTATAAGGACAGTTCAATAGAGATCACCACCAAAAGCACTGATACCAAAAAGCTTAGTTAACAGCAGGGTCAAAAATACATTTATTATATACTGTATATATACAAAACATTATTTACTACAAATGTAAATAAGATCCTGGAGTTTTAAGATCGCTGGTTCAAATGTTTGCCTGTAAGTACAAGATGCAATTGATTTTTGATTATGCACGTGATCTTTACAAGCACACACACACACACACACACACACACACACACACACACACCTTAAGTTTCAAAGAGGTTATACTCATTTTTCCAGATGTATAAATGGATACTGGAAACGAATAGTGCTGAGAAAAATATTTAGTTTGTTTCTTGCATTAAGGTTTGTTAGATAATTTTTTGCATTGTATTAGGCCAAAGCAGATCTGATGCTGCCAAGTAGCAGTATTTTTTTTTCCATCTGTGGTTTGAATAAAGGTCAGTATGATCATGCTTTATTAAGAAACAGTGCTCACACACAAAGGAATTTGTCCTTTACATTTAACCCATCTGTGCAGTGAAACACACACACATATACACACACTAAGTGAAGTGAACTCATAAGTAAAGGTGTGTGTATATACATACACACACACACACATGGGTTAAATTGAATTTTATAGTACAGTTTATATGCATTAACTTTATGAAGTGAGCAAACTGAGATTTTCAAAACCATCACATTTAATAAACAGTAAAATAAGAGGAAATCTATTTCAGACAAGGTAAATACTTCATTGTTAGAACATTTTTTTAACATTAGTTTTTTATTTGTTTTGCAGTTCGACATGCAGCGGATAACGTTGGAGGAACTTAAGCACATCCTGTTTCATGCCTTCCAGGACCACCTCACAATGAAGGACATCGAAAACATCATTATTAATGAGGAGGAGAGTTTGAATGAGAATTCAGGCAATTGTCAGACGGAGTTTGAGGGAGGTGAGTCTGGACAACGTTAACTGATGTGTTCATGTTTAGCAGTGGAAAGAAATCATTCAGTGTGGAGCCGTGTAACATGAAAGCCACTGGGTGAAAAAAAAAAAAAATCAATAATGACACTGTAGTGGTCAGTGGACCATGATTATTTTTTGCACAAATGTTTCAGACTTTTGAAATTATTTAATGTAATAATAACATGTGTGTCGCCATATATATTTAAGCATTTTAACAAGGAATATTATTACAAAGCAGCTTAATAGAATTGTATATACAATTATTAACTGTGCAAAGCTGATCATGATAGTGGCAAGGAAAAACTTCTAGTGTTTGAGTGTTGAAACATTGTCAGTGCTGTAGTGACACTGATGCAGTGTTTGTTCGGTACTGAATAGCACATCACAGAAAAAAAGTTAATGTTTTAAGAATAGCCCAGGCCATCCTCCAGTTTTCACTAATAGTCTAAAGACAAGTAATTGAGGTGAAGTGAACATAGTAAAATGCTCCAAACACTGAATATATGTGTGGGTTCCAGGTGATTGCAGGAGTGTCCACCTGCACAAGGTACTGAAATAGGCTTCAGCTGCACCCCCATCCCTAAACATACTAATTAGTGTAATTAGGGTGTAAGCAGTACTAGTGTATTATGTAGCTCACATGTTCGGTGAGGAACACAGGAATTTGTAAAAAGCATCAGAAAAACTGCCCAGCATATTTACGGTGATAATGTCGTGGCCTCAGCTGGCACTAGCATTAACAGCATAGCAAAACCGGGCAGCTGGAAGGTAACACAGACATGAGTGCTCATCAATAAACATGCTCTACTGTGTGCATAATTCAGTCCCTCAGCAGCTAACAACCTAGTTTCCCACTCTCTAAAAAGTTTCTAAAGGTATTCCTGAGCTCCATTATCTAAAGGATATAATCTAGTGATAGCACGACTGACGAACGTCTTCAATAACTAAGAGTAAAGTAATACCAAATGTCAGAATCTTAAATACTAGTTTGTATTAAACAATTCAGAGCTTTTGGGTAAACCACAAGATGATGGTTAACCATTGAAGTTACTGAATATGGGGTCATCGACACTTTGAATTGAGCAAAAGCAAGGTCATTAAATATAAAGCAGAATGAGACCACAGGTTAAAATTTATGTTACATGTTTTTTTTTCTATTTCTAAGGTGGTAGGGTACCTTACAGTCTATACCTCTGGCGCCAAGTCTGAGCTTTGTTGTTTTTTAATTAACATTTTCAATAAATTAATCCAACAGTTTCCTTAACCAGTGCTTTAGTAATTTATTAATTAGGCACATAAAAATATAGCTTTTTTATTAATCTTTAGATTTATGAGCCACTAAATTGTACTCTATACAGAGTGGTCATTTGTAGTATTTTTACAAAAAGGGGACACTAAGGGGAAAAAATAGTGGCATGGAGTAGATGATGAAAGGTTTGAGGTGAGCAGGTTTGTGTGTGTGCGTGCATGTGTGTGATGTGTGTTTGTTTAAGGTAATTAGTAGCAACATGGTAAAATTTATGGTATGACAACTTTAGCCCCTTAAGATGAACAAAAAAGTTAATATTTATCAAAAACAAAAAGTTATTTTGCTGTTGTTGAATGACTGAGTTTTCATCAGAATTATTCAGAGATAATCATCTATTTATGTACTATAAAACTATGAGTAATGTTAATAATATTAATTCATTCATTATCTCCCGCTTATCCTCTATTAGGGTTGCGGTGGGGTTCCCCATGCCCATCCAGGGGAGAACGTCTCGGGCGCTGGGCAGATAGACCCAGGACAGGGCGCCAATCCATCGCCGGGCACACACTCACTCACACAGACACACTCTATAGGGGGCAATTTTGAGAAATTAATTAACTTGTTCCATGTTTTTGGACTGTGGGAGGAAACCGGAGAACCCGGAGGAAACCCACACAGACACGGGGAGAACATGGAAACTCCACCTAGATGGGGATTCGAACCGGGAATCCCTAGCGCTGAGAGGCAAACGTGCTAACCACTAAGCCACCGTGCCATGTTAATAATAAATGTTAATATTATTCATTTAGACATTTTTTTCTTAAAATTTTACAAATTTTCAAATTCCCATTATGATCAGAAAATGTTCTAATTAATACTATAATATGACTTCATGACTATGAATGTTTTTATCACATTTCATATCTTGTAAAAATGTCATAATTAACAAATCATGTCATAAGACCCTGTTTTATTGCAAATGTTTGAACAACACCTTCTTAAATTTTTGACACAAATGTCAATATTTATCACTGTAAAAAGAACATATTCAAATATAACGATTTTCAACAAATATAGCAACAGTTTCAATTACACCAACTTGTAAATAGTGTTAATGTTCAGGATTCATGAATTCAAGACATTTAATATTATTTATATATTTGCTTGACAGGGTGATTTTAATTTCGTTAAAAAAAAAAAATCAATTATTTGAATTAGAATTATAATAAAGTTAGACTTAATTAGTTCCTCTCAGAAACTGCTTCACAAAGCAAAATGAGCTAGATAACCGGGTGCAAGATATGACATGCTTAAAAACTAGAAACAAAAAAATCTTAACCATTATAATTTGAATATTAAACAATTTATATGAAATAAATTTCTGTAAAGCTAGAAAATGCTTACTTAACTTATTGCAACTGTCCACTGGTACCTGTATATATATAGAACTTTAAAATTTCTTTATTCCTCTCTCATTTGTTTAGTTTTTCATGATCACTTTATGACAGAAGACAGAAATCCAGACAAATAAACTTGTCAGATATCTGGTCAGCAATAGCAGCGTGTAATAGTTCTGTCGTTGGTTGCCAGCCGCAAGGATCACGATGATTTTGTTGCTGGTAAAGAATCATTTCATGGCTTATCCCCCCAAAAAAACAAATAAACTGAAAAAATAAAACACTGTAATGTCAGTAAGCATCACTTATTTGCTCAGAATAGCTAAAGCCTGTTTCCCACTTTATATGTATTGAAACTATCATCAATATTCTCAAAAGGTCTGCATTTATACTATGCCTCAGCCTAATTCGAAACATGCTTTATTCTGCAATGCTTTTAAGTTATTGGCACAATTTGGAATGAACAAAGCCTCGAGTAATACTCATGTTAAATGTGATTGTGGCATTATCTGAGCGGTTCTGCCTGCATCACTCAGATCACAGTCTGAGCTGTAACACTGAGAAATAAGACCTGGTGATCTGCCAATGTTCAGACTGTGAATAAGCAGTTTAGTGACCATGTTCAAATGTAATTTATTATCTGAAACCTATAAGAAGTAAAGGACAGACCGAATGAGCATCTCTTTGAGCACTTGACAATGACAAACAGTGTACACAATGCTTTAGTATTGATATCTTCTATATGAAGTTTACAAACTCTGTTCCTGATAAGTATGGTACTTTAGGAAGAAACTACATTAGTTACCAGCTGCTGAATTAGTAATGTTGTCAGTAAATTAAAGCTGTTAAATTAGTAATGTTGTCAGTATATGAAAGCTGCTAAAGAAATGAAAAAATGTGAGTGCAAAATTGCAAAGACCATAAACTATTAAATATTAAACATTTTATTTAATAATAACTTCACATTATCTAATTAGTTCATGTTTAACATGCTTAAAGAGGTACTAATGTTTTGATAATTTCACATCCAGCTGACTAAGGGTGAGGTAAACCTCACTAATAATGGAAATTCAAGTCTCAGTGAAGCTGTGTGTTGCTGTGTGTGCTTTTTTTTTTTTTTTTTTTAAACTTTTTTAGCTTCTAAGGCACTACCTTTTTTAAAATGTTGCTGATTAGAGACACACTATACTCTTTAACGGATATTATTAATAGAATTGACACTAGTTACACAAAAAAATTAAATACATCCATATTTGTATAAATATTGAATGTAATGAACATATATGAAGACCTATGTAAAATAGATGCTTATGCTCATATTAAAATGATGGCATATTTTGTAATTTTCATTATTAGCCCAAAAATCTTAAAATTGAAATTATACAATGACTTCATAACTTTTTCACATTTTATATCCAGTACATTGTTTTTGTTTTAATAATGTTTACAAATTATAATTAACAAATCATGTCATAAGCAATATTGCATATTGCAAACACCAACTGCTTAAATAACATTTTGTTGTTTTTCTAACTGTCAATATTTAACGCTGTAAAAAAGAACATATAAATATTACAATTTTCTGCAAGTATAGCAACAGTTTCTTACATCAATTTAGTTATAAGTTGTAGTTATGATTTCTGTAATAATCTTCATCAAGCTGGAAAAAAACATCTGTATGACTTTATCTATAAAGTTTAGTTCAAATGCATGCCTTCTTTAATAAAGCACTATTCATCTATCCATTTGACGAACACATATACAAAGGTTCAAAACAATGTATACACCTTTAATGGTGTGTAGCAGGAGCGCTACAGGTGGAAAAGGTGGAGCCAACGACAATGTACAATTAATTTGGCAATTAGCGCCGATGAATGTGTGCAGCTTTTATAAGATGGAATATATCATGCTGCTATCCTGCTTCTCCACACAATCTCTCCCTCTGCGACGTATGATGTTCCAGCTCATAAAGGCTAAACATATTTATCAGCAGAGTTGGCGGTAGGTGCATTAATTACCTCGCATCAATGTCAATAACCAACAGCTCCATCTTTTCCCATAAGTGTCACTGCTCTCCTGCCACATGGTGCAATAAGAAGACCTGCCTAAGTATCTAGATAAATAGACTGCGAATATCAGTATACACAAGATGTAAATGTAGATACAAAAAGCACCCAGTTAAACAAATTAGACATTTATTGTGGAAAATTATGCAATATTTCATATTTGTGAGAGGCAAAACTACTGCACTCAGTATGATGTGTGATATTCTTTTGCAGCAAAATCTGCAACTACATGTTTATGGGTACTCTTGATTGCTCATGCATGTTCAGCTCTGATGACCTTTAGCCTTTTTTTTGTGTTCAACAGCTTCAATGCTGAAATGTTGCTGTATTTCTTACATTACCTAGTCTCTTCAGTATTAAGGTCAGGACTTTGACTTGGCCTTTACAAAACATTAAGTTTATTTTTCTTTAATTAACCTTTTGTAAAACGACTTGAGTGCTTAAGGTTTTTGTCTTGCTGCATGACTAATTTTCTTTTCATGGGACACAGTGTACAGACTGATCTTCTGCCTTGTTTTATTTGGATTTGCTGGCATTATGTCTTTCTGATTTAAAAACACTTGACTATAATTATGCATTAAAATCAAATACTAGTCCTAGATGTCCACTTGCTTTAACCTTACATATAGACGATAATGGATGATTTCCCTTAATAAATAAATTATTAAGTATATTGTTTTATCTATTTTAATTGATATAACTGATTCTAAAATGTGGTGAGATTAAATTATTTTGTTTAATTTAATCAACTGTATTCTCTTCATCTAATTCTAGGACTGTGAAAAACTACAGATATGTTTTTACTTATTTTTAAGTTTATTATTTATAAATCTAAATTCAAAATTAATACATTAATATTTACTTTTTTAGCTTCTAAGACACTACCTTTTTTTAAAAAAAAAATATTGCTGATTAGAGACACACTATACTCTTTTAAGGATATTATTAATAGAATTGACACTAGTTACACAAAAATGGAAACTTGTCCTTCTTGAAATGCTAAAGTATAAAGCAACAAATAGCCAAGATTTATGGGCTACCTTGAACAGGCAACACATCCTGATGGACTCATTCATTAAATTTCTCATAAGTCATAGGAGCATATATGAGCATTCATCCTGCAGAATTGACCAACTGTTCAAGGGCAGCGCCATGTTGCGACTTATAAATATTTGACAAGGTGTAAAAAGCGAACACAGAACAAATATGAGTTTGCAAAACCTATTTTTTTTCCTTTTCTTTTTTTTTTTAAAAATCTGGCTCAAAAAGCACAGCTCTGTTATGTTGTGGATGCTTAAAGCTTTTAAGCGTCCAGTGATGTTAGAGTGTGATCATCAACCTGGCAAAATATGTGTGTTATTCATTCAGTTATATCCAAACCCTGATTACTCTAAAGACTAGTTTACAATAATTTTAATCCATAGGGTTTTATAGGGTTTTAGGGTGTAGGTCGCTCCTCATTCATAGTTTACAAACAATGCAAACAGAGGGGCAATCGGTGTCTCCAATTTACCCATCAGCATGTCTTTGGAATGTGGTAATGTGGAAGTATCTGGAGAAAACCCACCCAGACAAAAGGAGGACATGCAGACTCAATACAGAAAGCAATAGTGTCTCATTGCCTCATTCAGGAATCAAGCCCAGGACCATTTTTGCCACTACAACAAAATGTACTGGCAACCAGTTTGAACATTATCTGTATAAGTCTCTTAGTCACTCTTAGTAATTAATGTACTGAATATCATGCATTAATATGAATGTGAAGCAGTCAGAGTTGTGTTATTGTCAATAATGTCACACCTAAACAAACATTTCAACCAATCAGATTTTAGGACCATAATTACCGGTTTCAAAAATACCTATAGCTATTGTGATTCTATTATTTAAAATTCATTTTACATTGCAGATGTGTTTTGTTTTTAGGTTTTGGTAGCATTCGACAGCTGGCACTCACATCTCTGTATGTGTTCTCTTTGCCCTAGTCCATCCTAAAAAGAAGAACCGACAGACATGTGTGCGCAAGAGTCTGATCTGCGCCTTCGCCATGGCCTTCATCATCAGTGTCATGCTCATCGCAGCCAATCAGATGCTGCGTAATGGCATGGAGTAAATGCTGCCACTGTGAGCACGGGTGTGTAGGCGGAACCTGCATGTGCATGTCCGCCTGTGACGTCTTTTCGCCTAAAAAAGCCTTGAACCTACAACAACATTTGATCCATTGAAACCAAACACCTCGCGAAAAAAAGGGATTTTCTACAGTTGGCTGCCAGCAGGGGTCATGCTTCACCGACTCTCTTCAGCTCATTGGCAGGGACTTTAAAGGGCTGAGTTTTGGAACTTTTTTTATTTTTTCTATTTTCTCTTCCTGTGCTACTTCTGTTTCCCTAATGCAATAAGGCACAGGAACTTGCAAGCGCCTCTCCAACATCCTATCTTCATTTATGGATTTAGGGTTTTCAGCAGGAATCCAGTGAGAAGCTGCTTCCAGGCCAGGATTTGCTCACAAATTGGACTGGTTATCTGTTGTAGCTGCTACTGAATGCTACAATTTGCAGCTTATGTTACTAATATAAACCCAGCAGTCCTAAGCTTCTGTTTGCCCATAGGATCAGAATGATATCAGCAAATCATGCTACACCGCTATATAGTTATTTGCATTTCTGTGTAATCTACTCTACCTGAAGTTAACGTTGTACCATTCCTTCATTGACAAAAATGGTGCAGTTTGAATTCAAAGAGTTTTTAAACATGCGTGCGTCATTTCTATAGTGATGAGATGCATAGCACCAATACAATCAGTGCCTGACAGTAACTGAGCTAAAAACACCTTCTCTGTTGATGTAAAGCATTTAAAACTTCAAGAAGTAATATTTCTACTTAATATCTATGGGCCAAGTAAAATGTTGTATTCTCTTAAAGCTTAAAAACGCAACAGTGTAGCATTTGTTGCTCATTGTACAGTGTAGAACACGGCATGGGTTTTAGAACATGTGAAATTTCACGAGACCAATAAATCACTGAATACTCTGACTCCGATAAAAAGACCTGTAAATACTTAAACTTGCTATTAGTGAAGGCGCACCACATAGCGTTCTGATGCTCCAAACCAAGCAACTCCTTAAAAACCATCTTTTAATAAAGCAGTAAGGCATGAGAGGGCATTCGTTATTGTGACACAGAAAAGAGGTGTTATTAAGCATGACACGAGGAGGAGTACAGTTACACCTTTTTCCTGTAATGTATTCACAATAATACACAACATTGAGTGCCTTATTGCTTTTTATAAAATGGTTACAAACACACTATTATATAAACTTAAGGTTATATTCATAAATGTGTTTATTTAAAATGAATTATTAATAAACTGGTCTTCCGCAACATAATCTAGTCCGGGTCTTAAAGTAAACACTGATTGCTGAGTAACAGGATAACGGCTCGCTGTTTTAAAATAATGTATTGTATATCGCGCATTGATACAAATGTAAAGCAGACAGAGGTGTGTGTTATTGAACAATAATGTCACGGCTGGACAAATGCCTCAGCTTTCAGGTTTCAGGTTTAAATCAGATTTAAGGACCGGAACTACACGTCTTATAATTAGTTTTAACGCAGCATCATTCTCCCTACAATTAATGTCAGCCATTACAAGCTCTTTTTCTTTGTTTTAATATTTGATAATGTTCTAAAATCTTCTTCACAGTAAAGCCATAAGATTCTGCAGAACGGCAGTATGGCTTAGAATATGGCCCTTCATTACCATCTCCTTCAGTAAATGAATTTGCGTCACTCAGTTGGATGGCTTGACCTCATCTGCGTACGATGCAGCTCATTTTATCTGTTGCTTTGTGAGAAAGTGTCCGTCTCCTTCTGAGCCAGTCATTTTCGAGTGTTTTGGAAGGTTGCTATTCACCTGCGCATGTAATCTTCTGGAGCGTTGTAAATAGATGTCTCTTGTGCTTCGTGTTGTGATTTAAATGTATATGCATGACAGTGAATAGGTCAGTATATTCTGCACAATGTTCGTGGGCTGGAGGTGGGGCAGCTGAAGTGAAAACCGTTGTCCCGGATCTCAGCTCCTCCTGCAGCCTCTGACTAAAGCCATATTATTCTGCACAGCTGTGTTAATGCACGTGTGCAATTTTATTTCTGTATACTGATCACTAGAATGTGTGAAAAAAAAGAACACCAATACCCTCTGCACAGAAATACTAATTAAACTAACACTCACGACCAGAGGGATGGTCCTACATTCCATAACATTACAACAGCGCCATCTGGTGTTCAGTGTATGACGACCGTATAACGGTGAAAAAGTGTGTCGTCCTCATGGTGTTTTGTCTACGTCACAGCATAGAACTAGCTTGTAGCATTTAAGTCCACAAAGATGTTCGTCACCTGATGGTGTTGTAAACATAATATATTCATTTTACTTTATTTAATTATCACAAGTGTGACAACAACACAGAACAAACGAATCAGTCTGCACTATAATAGTGACATCATTATTACATTACCATAACATAGACGTGACAACGTTCTTCATTCTTTATCTTTGTATATGATTCCTTTAAATATGAACAATAAGCTATTATTTATTAGGAAAACAAATCTTCTGTTAAAGTACACTACCGGTTAAAAGTTTTAGAACATCCCAGTTTTCAGTTATTTATTGGAAACTATTCAGCTTATGTCTCATTGCACTCTGAAATGAAATTATTGTACTAATAAGCAATTTGGGTTTAATAATGATAATGGAATCTTTAGACCAAAATGTATTCTAAACTTTTGACTCCTCAAAGTCGCCACCTTTAACAGATATAACAGCTGAACACACTCAGCTTGGAGGTTTTAGGTCATTATCTTATTGTTGGATGAACTCCTGACCAATTACCTGTGTACCAGAGAGCAGATCTCATGGCTCTGCAGAAAGCTGTGGTAGCCGTTTTGGTTCAGGATGCCTCTCACTCTGTATGAGACTTTAACCCTGGATCCAGCAAACCAGCCCCAGACCATCACACCTCCTCCTCCATGTTTAAAGCTGATGTGGAACCATCCTTTCCACTCAACAGAGTACATAGATCCTGTGTGATGGACCAAAGGATTTACATCTTGATTCATTAGTCCATAAAACCATCCAGTCGAACCTTGTGGTCAGCACATCCGCCTCAGCGCTAGGGATCCAAGTTTGAATCTCGATCTGTGTAGAGTTTCCATGTCCATGTGGGGTTTCTCCAAGCTCTCTGGTTTCCTCCCACAGTTCAAAAAACATGGATTCAAGGTGAATGGCTGCTCTGAATTGCCCCTATATAGTGAGTGGTGCCCTGTCCTGGGTGTATCTGCCCAGCATCCGAAACGTTCTTCTCTGGCTGGGCTCCCCCGCTGGTCCACATCAGAGAATTAAGTGGAAGACACTGAGATGGATGGAATTGGCGCGGCACGGTGGCTCAGTACATTCGCCTCTCAGAACTGGGGATCCAGATTTAAATCTCAGTCTGGATGGAGTTTCGATGTTCTTTCCGTGTCCACTATGGGTTTCTCTGATTCTATGGTTTTCACCCACAGTCCAAAAACATGGATCCAAGGAGAACTGGCTGCACTAAATTGCCCCTATATAGTGAATGGCACCCTGTCATAGTTGTATCTGCCCAGCATTCTTAACATTCTCCCCTGGATGGGCATGTGAACCCCCCAGTACCAAGAAGAGGATTAAACGGAATATAATAAATGGATGGAACTGGAAAAGTTGGGGTTCTAACACTTTTGACTGGTAGTGTATATTATGTTTAAAGAAAGCTGCGTGTCATGGTGGTTAATCTGTGATCTGATGTCCAATCAGAAAGCTTGGAATTTTATTAATCTGATGAGGTTTTTTGTGATGAAATGATCTTAAATCCAGTGTTCTGTATTTTCTTCAGTATTATACAAGACTCCAATATTTACAGATGGAGAATCTGTGGAGTACCAAATAAGTTATTAAATATTATTTGATTTAGCTTTTTACTGATCTGAAATAAAATGTTATATAAGTGGTCAAAGTATAAATAAAAAAAACCTAACAATAAGATTTTGTTGGTGTTTCCTAATGATGCTGTTATTTAGATCGAGGGTTAAATGTTAATCATGTCAGAAACACAGTGTGTAATCATGAAATGCTGGACTGAATGTTAGAATTTTACATGTGCAGGAAATGGTTAAAACATGATTGGTTTTATAATAATAATAATAATGATAAAAATGATAAAGGGAATGTTATTGGTTGGAATGTGCTAATGGAGTAGAATCTTAGCTTATTAAAATGTCTGCTGTGAAGTAAATGTGAACATTGAACGTATACATTTTGTCGAACACGCAGCATGTTCTCATACGATCTAGATAACTTTGCATGCAGAATATCTAGCAATAGAACAAAGATTTCACACTTGTAATTCAATTATATTTCCTAGTTATTATGTAAATCTGAAAACCTCTAGAAATAAAAAATGAAAGATTTTTATACGTTATTTCTGCCATCTTTTTATTACTTCACACGTTCGCCTCCCAGGGATGAAGATCCAGGTTCGAATTCCGATCTGGGTGGACTTTTCATGATCCCGCTATGTCTGCGTGAGTTTTCTGGTTTCATCACACAGTCCAAAAACATGGATTCAAGATGAATTGGCTGCTCAAAATTTCCCCCACTGTGAATTGCCACTCTCTAAATTGCTCCTACACAATGTGTGTGTGTGTGTGTCTGTGTGAGTGAGTGTGTGCCCAGTAATAGATAAGCAGACTGTCCTGGGTGTCCAGTGCCCGAAATGTACTCCCCTGAATGGGCATGGAGAATCCCCCCCCTCCAATTCCTATTATAGGATTACACTAAAGATAATAAGATTAGAGGATGGCTTAGTGGTTAGCATGTTCACCTGTCAGTGCTGGGTATCAAGGTTCGAATTCCAATCTGGGTGGAGTTTCCATGTTCTCCCCATGTCTGTGAGGTTTCCTTCTGGTTCTGCCTACAGTTGAAAAACATGGATGCAAGGTAAATTGTCTGCTCTAAATTACCCCTCTCTAAATTGCAATATATACAAAATATACAGTGGGTTGCAAAAGTATTCATACCCCTTGAACTTTTCCATATTTTGTCACATTACAACCACAAACATAAATATATTTCACTGGAATTTAATGTGAAAGACCAACACAAAGTGGTATACAATTGTGAAGTGGAATGAAAGTTATACATGAATCAACAATTTTTTTACAAATAAAAAACTGAAAAGTGCGATGTGCAAAATTATTCAGCCCCCTTTTCCCTGAGTGCAACC
>JAFMOD010000228.1:2269960-2283463 GCA_019802435.1 Corydoras maculifer
GGCACACACTCACTCACACAGACACACTCTAAACGGGGCAATTTGGAGAATTCAATTAACTTGATCCATGTTTTTGGACTGTGGGAGGAAACCGGAGAACCCGGAGGAAACCCACGCAGACACGGGGAGAACATGGAAACTCCACCCAGATGGGGATTCGAACCGGGAATCCCTAGCGCTGAGAGGCGAACGTGCTAACCACTAAGCCACCGTGCCGCCAAGTTTAATCTAATTTAATTTAATTTAATTTAATTTAATTTAAGATTTATTCTCCACTGCCAGAAAATAAAAAAAAAAATCTCATACTTCATCAGACATACACAAAAAAAAAAGTACAAATCATAATCATTGTCCGTAGTGATGATTCGAGAGCCCAGCATGCAGAGATAAATCCATAATCATAATCATAATCATAATCAGAGCAGAACAAGGGCAAGCATTTTCAGAGTTTATTCCTGAATTTGCTTAATGGGATAAACGATGCGGCTGATTGGTTCATATTTCTACCCGTCCAAGCATGACCTCGATGTAGTACCTTTCTTAATTAG
The DNA here is from genome assembly GCA_019802435.1 of Corydoras maculifer. NCBI lineage: Eukaryota > Metazoa > Chordata > Actinopteri > Siluriformes > Callichthyidae > Corydoras > Corydoras maculifer. The sequence continues at coordinate 2,270,509 of JAFMOD010000228.1, forward strand.
AACAAATTCACTTTATAGAACTAATGTTGTGATTGGTCCATCTTGAGGCTCTTTTTATGTTGTATTTAAATTGTAAAGTCATTTACATTCTTTGAGGTATAATCAGCTCTTAATCCTCATAGCTGCCAGAGCACCACGGCAACCTCAGTTACAGGGCAGAACCTGCAGTTCCTATTGGATTAGTGTTGTTGCAGTCCTGCAGTAAAGCCTCACTGTTCCATCAGGAACATGGACACATGATCATCTCTGCATGTGTGTCCTGCACTGTTGATGCTGCCAGCCACTCTAAGAGGATGAGTTCCCCACTGAGCCTTGATCCTTACAAGGTTTCTTCCTATTTAATTTAAAACATTTTTTTTTCTTGCCAATGTCACTTTGTCTTGCTTTGGGTGTTCAGGCTCAGAATACTGTAAAATTGCTTTGAGAAAATGTAATATTTTCCATTTACATTTAGTCATTTAGCAGATGCTTTAATCCAAAACGACTTACAAATAAAAACAAAACAAATCAAAAGTTAAGGAAAAACTATTTACACTGTAAAATTAAACCTGATCATGTGTTATAAGTTGTTCTTGAAGATGCTAAATGACTCAACCTAATGGACAGAGTTGGGAACGATACGGAGTATTAGTGCCAAGGTGAAATTGAATCACCAGGTAACATTCATCACTAGAGTGAAGTGAACAAGTTGGAATGTATTTTGGAAATATAGATTGAAGGTAAGATCCAGAGATTGTCCTGTAGGGCAGAGTCAGTGCCATGTAGTAGCACTATAAATTAACCTGAAAGTTAGGATTTAATTTATTCTTTAAATGTTTGATGGCGGAGGCACGGTGGCTTAGTGGTTAGCACGTTCGCCTCTCAGCGCTAGGGATTCCCGGTTCGATTCCCCATCTGGTTGGAGTTTCCATGTTCTCCCCGTGTCTGCGTGGGTTTCCTTCGGGTTCTCCGGTTTCCTCCCACAGTCCAAAAACATGGATCAAGTCAATTGAATTCTCCAAATTGCCCCATATAGAGTGTGTTTGTGTGAGTGAGTGTGTGCCCAGCGATGTCCTGTCCTGGGTCTATCTGCCCAGCACCCGAGACGTTCTCCCCTGGATGGGCATGGGGGCACCCCCCGCGACCCAAATAGAGGATAAAGCGGGAGATAATGAATGTTTGATGGCGTGTGTGAAGGCACGGGTGCTGCACCAATCACAGTGAAAAGCTCAGTGGAGTTGAGAGATTTTATTAAACCAATGCATTTGTAATTGATTTATGGAAGATTTATCAGTAAAGCACAAGAGCATCATTAAAAACAAACGTATCACACGTTAGCAGACATACTCACTCTAACCTGTTCTGTTTTCATTCTACAACAGAACAGCCCCATCTGAATATCTTACTGATGACATACATCATTTTATTCATGTCACTCTGTCCAACACGCTGCACTCTGCCAGTGTAAAGCAAAACATCTACCAAATGAACACATTTAGATCACTTTGTTATTGACTTAAAAATAAAACCCACTGGTTTTAACAGGATTTATGATTAACATTACAAAAATAGAAACAGTTTAGCGTTTAGCAGTCAAAAATAATTTTATCTTGTGAATTTAATCCACTTTAATATAGACTTTGAAAAGAAACAAACAAGAAAAAAGCATAATGTGAATAGAAATGTGTTACTAAGCAAAACAAAATTTCAATAAAGCGAACCAGAAACCATGCTGTCTTCATAAGTTTCACTCTGATACAATGCAACGATTAAAACAATTATTTTGCAAAGAAAATCTTTGAAATAATTTTAATGATAATGAATTAAAACAGTATTTGAAAGTTTAGACTTGTTATTGTTAGGTGCAAAAGTTTGAATCTCCCTAAAATTATAAAGTATTTGAAATTAAGCAGGCCTTCATTTACTTGTTGGGACTAAATGAGTAATTTGTGAATTGCTAATAAAAATTGGATTTAAAATAACAGCAAAATATTTATGCATTAAAATTGATTTCTTTCAACGAATAGAAATTTGTAAAATTTCTGGCTGAAGCGCTGAAGATCTGAACGTTTTCTTCAGCCAAAATATGAGTATGAAATGGCAGTTAAGGGTAACTGTGGTTAAAGAAAAATCATGGATGCAAAAATATTAGCATTAATAAAAACATTCCGATGGCGGCACGGTGGCTTAGTGGTTAGCACGTTCGCCTCTCAGCACTAGGGATTCCCGGTTCGAATCCCCATCTGGGTGGAGTTTCCATTTTCTCCCCGTGTCTGCGGGGGTTTCCTCCGGGTTCTCCGGTTTCCTCCCACCAAAAAGATGGATCAAGTTAATTGAATTTTCAAAAATTGCCCCATATAGAGTGTATCTGTGTGTGTGAGTGTGTGCCCAGCGATGGATTGGCGCCCTCTCCTGGGTCTATCTGCCCAGCGCCCGAGACGTTCTCCCCTGGATGGGCATGGGGAACCCCACCGCGACCCTAATAAAGGATAAGCGGGAGATAATGAATGAATGAAAAACATTAAGTCATTTTATGGACACATTTATCCAAAGAAATTTACAAGTATACTAACTTGATTTTCAGGTTGGAACACAATATTTGCCATAAAATGGCACCCCTGCAACAATGAGCATTAAAATTTGCTTGACAGTCCAGCACCCGAACCACTGACAATGCCACTTCACCTCAAAATGATCAAAAGGAAACCTAATTAAACTAAACCTGCAACATCTGAAAAATGCAGATTAACATCCATGTGAGCCAGATGTATTTTAAATATTTTCAAACCACAAAGCAACAGGATTTAACTGTTAAATACCAAATCTTTGTATTTAAAATAATTAAAAATCCATGGGTGTATCTTATTCATACTGTGTAGGCAGTATGCAACAAGAATTTCTCAGAATATGACATTTACATCAGCAGTAAGGAAGTAAAATATACAAAAGTAATTTAAAAAAGAGTGCTTTTAAGCCATTACACGTATGGCAAGTAGGTATAATTACATACTGAGCCTGTAGTGTGTTCAGTGTATGTCATGTTAAAGCCAACAGAATATCTTTTCTACAGTTGTTTTTCTATACAATGGTAGAAAACCATTCTTTGTGAAAAACATTCTGATGCAAGTTTAGATTTTGCAATTTCAGTAATATTTGTAACTTAAGAAGATTTGTAATTTGAAAAAACTGTATGATCACTCTCTCTCTCTCTCCCACACACACATTCTCTCTATCTAATTAAACTTGTTTTACAAAACAGAAGCAGGTCAAAGTGTGGAATCCATCTTTTTCTTCTCATCTAACATTTCACACAGACCTGCTTTCACATATTTAAAGGTCTTCATCACTCGTTTGCAGCCTTCACTTACCATCACCTGAAAAATAACAGGACTTTTCAGGTAATTCACTTAATATTGGACCAGTTTTCTTGGGTCTGCCAGTCTGATCTAAGGAGTCTGACTCAGTGTCCATCTGGTTGTCTCATTGTGTTCCTGATGTTCCACTTTTGGCCAGTGCAATTTCGCAAAACTAGTGCATATCCAAAGGACACATTAGCTTTTACCACCTCTAGACAACGTCCTGTGGCCCGATTCATGATTGCTTCATTCTGTAAATACAAATTTGTGTGAAGTTCATATTTAAATGTTTTTCATATTATTAGATAAAAGATAATACTCTAATTAAATAACAATAATGCATTTTTATTTTGAGATATAAAATTAGTATCTGAATCTGTATTCCACAATGAGGAATGTAGTCATTAAAATTCATGTAAGCTTAAAATATGTGGAAAAAGCAGAGATAAAGATGCTGTGATTGTCACTGGGAGTAAAGAGGATGGACAAGGTTAATAAAGGGTTCATTAAAGGAACAACAAATGTAGGAGGTTTTAGAGACAAGGTTAGGGAGGCAGGACTGAAGTGGTTTGGAGATGAACAGAGGAGTTACAAGATTTATATTGGCAGAAGGATGCTGAGGAGGGAGCAACCAAACAGGAGGATAAAAAGCCCAAACAGGAGGTTTATAGATGTGGTAAAAAGGACATGGGGTTATGGAGTGGGATGCTTAGAAAAGGGCAAATAGACAATATAGATTGAGACGAAGGCAAGCAAATCAGATTTTACATATTTAAATTCAGACACTTCGGTTACAACAACTCTGTCTTTTGGTTTTAACAAGCACACACACACATATATATATATACACACACAGTATGATTAAGTGATATTGGTGTATTTTACCTGTGCAAAGTTCCAGGTTTTCTGTCCCGTGTTGGAAATTTTGTCACAATTCACAAGCTGAGGAAAGTTACTGACACGGTCATCTATCATGCAGCATGTGTCATCTCCGGTACTGCCCAGCGGTCCCACAAACAGATAGCCCTCTTTAGTATAGCGCCCCAGCTGGCAAACACACAGAATGCAGTGAATGTACTCTGAAGTTAATTAGATTTAAATAATATACCTGCAAAATTCTATATCTATATAGCAATGTTTACTGCACAAAGATTTTATATCATTTTATTTTTATACCCATGTATGGAAGTGTGATCATGTGTGTTTAGAAGTAAACCCAGATTAAATCATTTGATGATGTTTTAGTACCAGGGATCTAACAGTCAGTGCCACCGTAAAGAAATAAAATATTATATAGCCCCATATAGTGTTTTTAACAAATATGTATGTGACAGTGGGAGGCACGGTGGCTTAGTGGTTAGCATGTTCGCCTTTCAGCGCTAGGGATTCCCGGTTCGAATCCCCATCTGGGTGGAGTTTCCATGTTCTCCCTGTGTCCGTGTGGGTTTACACCAGGTTCTCCGGTTTGCTCCCACAGTCCAAATATATATATATTGGTCAAAAATACCTTTATCCAGGATCCAGGAACTGATTAAAAGCTACAGGAAGCAACTAGAGGCTGTTATTTTTGCAAAAGGAGGATCTACTAAATATTAATGTCACTTTTCTGTTGAGGTGCCCATACTTTTGCACCTGTAAAATTTTGGTTTAATGCATATTGCACATTTTCTGTTAGTACAATCCTGAAATACTACTGTATCCATCAGTTATTAGATATATCAAACTGAAATGGCTGTTGCAAACACTCAAATATTTAGAACTAAAAATGATTAAGATTAATAGGGGTGCCCAAATTTTTGCATATGACTGTAAATAAATATTTACTGTTTGGAGAAATATAGGAAAGTCAAACCCTTTTTTTTAAAGCATGTTAAAGTCTCTTCTGTTTAATTGTATATATATTTGCAGTCTGTTATGTGCTAAAAGGGCAGAATAGAGATGTTTGCATTGGTGTCCCACATTGTCTCACACAAACATAGTCTTTGTCCCACATCTGGTGAATTGAAATCTGGTCATCCTAATTCCAGCGGTGAATTTCAATGATAAAATAAGCAAAAAATAAACACATAAATAGGTGTGAGTCAGATGTAAAGAAGGAACAGAAGTAATGAACAACACATCAGAAAGTCTGTGCCACTTCAGACTGGAAGCATGGCTAAAATGTCTGAGGAATCGAGCTACTGAGAGGCAGTGTCTTGGGAGCTAGAAGGGAAGATTATAGGATTATAAATGATTCTAACATGAAGGGAAGACAAACTGTGATCCAATGCAAGGGTTTGAGAAAGAGAGAGAGAGAGAAAGAGAGAGAGAGATAGTGAGAGAGAAAGGGTAAATGTAGGTGAAAGTGTTGTGGTGCTAATGAGGAAGCAATGTAAAAAAAAATGTAAACCCCGAGGTTGAGAGAGGGAAAGCTTGGCAGCAAAAATAATAGCCCCATAAATAGAAGTATGAAGCAAGGGAGAAAGAAGATAAGGGGGACTAACCCTGGCAATGCCAATGACCCAGGGGACAAGTATGAGACCTGCAGTGTTTACAGCTTAAAGATGGTGGTACTGACTAAAATGCAGATGAGGAAGCTGGGAGAAAATGCTGTGACTCTCATTAGGAGAAACTTGGATGGAAGGTTAGAAGATTAGAGATGGGTTTATTAGGGGAACAGCACAGGTGAGAGGTTATGGATATTAAATAATATTCATAAAAATTCTATTGTATCATGGGGTTTGCTTGTCGTAAGAAGACATTTCATCAGCTAGGTATGTTATTGTAATGATTATGTTTTGCAATTTTCTGATTCTGCATCAGGGCGGCATGATGGCCAAGTGGTTATCATGTGCGCCTCTTAGTGCTGGGAATTCCTGGTTCGAATCACAATCTGAGTGGAGTTTCCATATATTCGCGGTTTTATTCCACAATCCAAAAACATGGGTTCAAAGTAAACTGATTGCTCTAAATTGCCCAATATAGAGTGTGTTTGTGAATGTGCCCAGAACAGCGCCCTGTCCTGAGTGTACCTCCCCTGGATGGACATGGGGAACCCCCCGCAACCCTAGTAGAGGATTAAGTGGACGATAATGAATGAATGAAAGATTTTGCATCATAACATTCTGATTTTGTAAAGGAAAAGAAGCTGCAGAGAGTTATAAAAATCCTGGGCCATTTTTCAGTGCAGTGATGGTGAAGCTGGCCCCTGTTAAAAGTGACAAATTATGCTCGATGGTTCTGGCATCTCAAAATATGCACAGTCATCAATATCCTAGCCAATCCACTGTTGGAGAGCCATGGTGAGGGCCTCATTACGCATGCCAGCTGTCTGTACAGTTGGAACCAGATTCTTGCATGAGAACCAGACAAATTAATTCAAGTACTAATGAATCCAACAGTTAATTTAACTGATTAACTGAGTCCAAATTGAACATAAAAATGAAGCTTTAAAGGCAGGTGTAAGGGGACAGAAGAGATAAGTAGCACAGCTACTCAGGAAAACCCAGCACACTTTTAGACAGGAAGCTTTGTAGATGTAGTGTTCACAGAATGGAGCTACTGAGAGACAGCGTGTCCTAAAAGATAACGTGTCCGCTAAAAACGGAACAAAGTAGGACACTAAATGATTCTTTAAACTTTAGTTTAGATTAAAATGTAGCAAGGAAAATCTGTAATCCAATGCAAGGATTGTGTTGTGGTGCTAATGAGGGAGTAATTTGGAACAGCTGCACCGAAACACAAGTGAGGAGGAACATGGAAACCCAGAAGTTGGAATTGAAACAGACTAAGCATAAGGCATAACAGTTGTGAAATTATTATAATGTTAACAGTTTATTGTAAGGTAAATGTAAAACTTTCATATTTTTAGGCCTAGCTAAATGAATACTAAATCTTACCCCTAATCGTAACATAACATTAACATTAGAGTGTAACATTAGAGCATAAACAAACAGGTTTATTGAATAAAGAATGAAAATGAAGCTAAGGTTGACCTATTTGTTCAAAGTTTATGAAGTCCAGTCTGTCAGGTAGAAGCACTTGCACCTTTTCTTGTATTTCTTTACTAAATTAAACGTGCACTTGACTCAAGGGACAATTAACTGACTGAAAATACTGAAAAAACTGAAAATAATTTTTCTGGCTCATGTCCTATCTGAATATCTGTGCTGGTTAGATAATTGCCAGCAGGGTTTAAACAAATGTTTTTCATGTGGTAACATTGCTGTGTGGCCTGTTTTGGCAAGACCAGTATTTTCAAGATTACATAGATTACATATCAAGACATGTTTACTGATTTACAAAATAGCATAAGATGATAGCACAGTAGTTATTGCTCTCAGCTCACAAAGTCAAGGGGTATAAGTATAGTATAGTTCCCAAATAGGACAGACAAGGGTGTTTCTGCATGAAATCATCATGTTCTTCCCATTTGAACAGTGAACTGGCAATAAAAAAATAAATATGGGAATGTGTGTGAATGGGTTTATCTGTTTGTCTTCCTTGTAATGAATGGGTGTCCTGTCCAGGTTGCTTACTTTACTTTTGTCCAATAAGTACTGGGATAGGCCTGAACTAAATAAAACTCACTTTTAAATTATGAAGCTGTTCCGGCTTTTTAAATTAACTGTTAAATGCAGCATCACTATAACTGCACTATATCCAGCCTGATGTACGATTGTGTATTTTTCATTTATATTCTCTGGATTACAGTCGTTAACTTTTCTTTTTTAAAGACTTGTAAACTGCAATTTGGTGGTTATTGCATTTTAATAATCACACTCTTTATGACAGTTCTGGAAAGATGGAATTGAGATTTGTTTGTCAGTTTCAAAGAGCCACACAAAAACGTTATATAATTGTGGCTTGATTATATTTTATGGTAAATTTACTTCTGACGTGAATTTAACATTTTGTTTTTAAACACTTTATTTAAAAATAAATGTTAAGCGACATGGAAACTGTGTTAGAAAGATGTTAATTTACATTTTGGCACTTTTTCTGCTTGTTGCTATGGAAAGCGATGCCCTGTAAGTATTTTATATTCTTCCACTGTAATGCTTGCGTGTCAATTTGGCAGAAAGTTCTTTCCAGGGGCTCTTGATTACTGTTTTGTAGACATCCAACTCTGCTTAAAAGTTTTGTAATTTAAAATAGAATATATAATATTTTACACGGTGAGTAAATGGAGTAATATCCTGCTCAAGATACCCTCAAGCTTTTCAACAAGGAAAAGTGGGCTTTGCAGTGACGTCCTGAATTTGCTATACACACTCACTGGCCACTTTATTAGGTATGCCTCCTTGTTTCATTGACAAGTTTATGGCTTCAACTTACCATAGATGCACATTGTTGTATTACAATTACAGACAGTTTCTATAGATAATTTGTTAGTCCTCCTTAGTTAATAATCCATTGGCCAGGACAACCACAAAACAAGTATTGTGTGGATGATAAACAATTCTCAGCACTGCAGTCACGCTCACATGATGCAACAGTGCTGTTGATGCTTTTAAACACTGTGTTTACTGTGTATCTTATCAGACACACAACTTTATAGATGTCAAATCAGACAGTAGCTGATTTTTGGTAATAGTTTGCATTAATCTCATCCTTTATCAGTGCTTATAACACATGGTCCTGGATGCTTTTAACTGGACCATCTTTAAAGTTGGTGGTGCTATGGTGTCTGTCTTTCTGCAGCACTGTTGCTTCTGATCCACCTGTACTAGTGCAACACACACAACACAGCACTACCATGTCAGTGTCACTAACATACTAAAAAATCATTTATCACCCAAATAATACTTGCTCTGTGATGTTCCTGACCTGTTAAGAATAGATGTGAGGCTAGACAAGTGTGCAGTCAAGGACTACAGATAAGGAAAAATAAAAAAAGCATAGAAAAAATTACATGTATCTTATAAAGTGGCTGGTGACAATGTTATTTACTGAGCCATTATGGCACTTGGGGGCCATTTACTTTTTAAATATAACAATTTTAATACAAGCATTACTGACATTCTTGTTGATGCATCCTTTAACCCACTTTAAAGTATTGTAACTGACAAAAAATAAATTTTATCAAAAGTTTTACCAAATAGCATAACAGATACAGCATAACTTGTTCATACCACAATAAGACGATCTGACCTCTGATTGTGACAGCAGTACCTGAGGGCCCCAGCCATGGCAGGGATGAAGAGTTGCTGTGTGGTTTTCCTTAATGCCCTGATCCACACATAGATGGGTCACGTTGCTATTGCGGATCTGGAATGTAGAAAAGAAATGGATAACAAGATTTTTTCTCAAAATTGTTTGTAAAATTGATTGACTTTTTTACATAAATAAGTGGGCGGCAGGGTGGCTTAGTGGTTAACACGTTCGCCTCACAGCGCTAGGGATTCCCATTTCGAATCCCCATCTGGGTGGAGTTTCCATGTTCTTCCTGTGTCCATGTGGGTTTCCTCCGGGTTCTCCGGTTTCCTCCCACAGTCCAAAAAAATGGATCAAGTCAATTGAGTTCTCCAAATTGCCCCATATAGAGTTTGTTTGTGTGCGTGTCTGTGTGAGTGAGTGTGTGCCCAGAGATAGATTGGCGCCCTGTCCTGGGTGTATCTGTCCAGCGCCCAAAACGTTCTCCCCTGGATGGGCATGGGGAACCCCACCATGACCCTAGTAAAGGATAAAGATAATGGATGGATAGACATAAATAAGTTTACAACATGACGGCTAGTGGCATAGCACCTTTCAGTGCTGGGGATCCAGGTTTGTATTCCAATCTGGATCGAGTTTCTGTCTGTTTCCGTGTAAGTTTTCTCCAAGTTTACCTGTTTCCACCCACAGTTCGAAAATATTGATTCAAGGTGAATTGGCTGCACAAAACTAGCCCTATCCAAATTGCCCCTTTATAGTGTGTGTCTGTGTGAAAAAGTGTCTGCCTAGCAATAGATTGGCACCCTGTCCTGGGAGTATCTGCCCAGCGCCCAGAATATTCTCCCTTGGATAGGCATGTGACAACCCCTCCTGCGAAGCCAGTATATGATTAAACGGAAGATATGATGAGATGAGGTTTACAAAATTTGCTCATTATTCAATATTTTGTATAGTAAAATAATGCTACATAACATTTGCCTAATGAATGTTTTCACCCCAGTGTTTAGCTTTGTAATTTTACTCACCTCTCCATACAACAAAGTGCTGTTGTATCGCCTCATTTCTGGGTAAATGTTGTCAAGGTACCACTTAAAGCTCTTGCATTGCAATTTTTTCCTTAGGGCCACACGTGAAGATATGTCGCCATAATCAATCCCATGGTTCTACACATATATAATAAGCAGTAGGATAGAATATGGTATTAATAAGTATTTATAAACATTCATAAGATTACAACTAGTGCCTTTAATTGAAAAGAGCCACTACCCCTCACCTCCATGGGAATGTTCCAAGCCAGATAAACATTAGACTTGTAATCATCCATCCAAACCTCAGCCACACGCAGTGCATTACGTCTGGTGTGAAAGGCAATATTGCTGTGGTATGGTTTCTTTGTCCTTGCAATGTGTGCCACCCGAGAACAGGGCAGGACCTCCATACTTCCTCCACACAGCCAAGTCTTATATTTTTTTCAAACACATATATTATTCTTAGTTATAACATTTGTTTTACCTTCTTTTGAACTGCCATCAGTGTTCAGTGCTCTGGGTAAAATCCATGGCACACTAACCTTAATTCCAAGCTCTATATTCTCTCCCCCATAGACATCCATCCCTGAGTCGAGCAGACCTAATTCTTCAAAGAAATGTCGATTCACCACAAATGAGCAACCTATCATTGCTGGTGTCCTAAAAAAAACAACATTTTGAATTTGTGATTTAAACGTGCAGATGTATGCGATTACATTTCGTGTATTTAAAATATTTCGATTCTCTAACTAAGTTTTTTAAACTTTAAATATACAGGACATGTTTAAGAGCATTTCTTCACTCAAGCTGTTTGATTTGCATGTAAATTTCAAAGTTCTGTTTTTCACCTTTAGTAATATAACCATTTTCCTTTCTTCGAGCGCTTGAAGTCCAACTGGATGTTCACTACTTGAAAAATACATGTAAATACTGAATCAGTTCTTTGTGTTTTTGCAGAACCCTGTCATTGTGCTGTGGTTGTTGTGTTGTAATGCCTTCAGTAAACTGTGATTGAGCCTTTGTGCATTTTTTCTCAACCTGTATTGTAAGTGTTGCTTTGATTCCTTTTTATTTTTATTTTTTAGTGCATATTTTTTTCATACATTCTTTTAGATGTATTATTTATTCAGAGCCCTGTGTAAAAAGTTGAACACTAATTAGTGTTTACCATTAAGATTTCATTGTTTTTGGTCTATTTGTAGGAAAATAGATCAGTTCGTAGAATCACCATCAACATGGAAAATCTTTACAGAAGGACTAATTTTTTAAAGCTATGAGAGCTACAATTCTAATAATACTATAAATGTTACACTGTGCATCAGTGCCACCTGCTCTGAAACCAAATAGGATGTCAGTTACTGAGCATAAATATCCTTCATTATAAAAAGCTTGCAGTTTACAAACAAAAAGGCAGACTTTATTTGGCAAAAAAAATCTAAATGAAACTAAGTCATGCACATTTACTTTTTACATTTACATTTTATTCAATGTTAGATAAGGACAGACACTAATAAGGCTACAATCCCTTATCTCGATCACTACCCTTTAGAGTGTAGCTTTATAGTGTGGATATACACTGTACTTACATTGAACAAAATTGCTTTCTTTAGTGGACAACATTGCAGACATTAAATTTTGATCTACAGACACTGTTTGGTCTCTATAAAATGTTTCTCTTCCATGACGTACCTGATGGGAGCTGAGGTGTCGCCCTTGTCCCACCAATGTTTTGGCGGACTGATATACATGCACCATAACTCCCAATTGAAACCATGCCCTGAGTTCTCGTAGCGCTCCAGTTCAAATGTGTCATGTTTGATATTGTCAATGGAGGGCATAATGATCCTCTTGGGGTTCTGCTTAATTCTGAACAGAACTGGCTCAGCCCTGGTGGAAATCACAGGTGGAAAAATTGTTGTTCAACTGTTGCTTGGACTGTGCGTTTGTATTTCTAAGTTGAACTGTTATAAAGTTTTATTCATTTTAACAAACCTTTGGTCAAAGTCAGCAAACATTATAATGATTTACAACATTCTTTTTGATGAAACCCAAAGATCTTTATAACATGAATTTATTTCTTACCAGGCAGGAGTGAATTCAACATGGGCATCAAAAAAGCCTGTCACTTCGCCTGTTGCCACTTTCCAGCCCTCTATCCGTGCGCGAATAAGACCTTCTCGCTTTTGATTGCGAACTATTTTCACAAGACTGGGATAGCGTTTGTTGATGTATTCTTCCAGAGGTCTTTTCAGTTGTTCTGTCATACACATTAAAACATGAAAATGGTTAAATCAGTTGGAAGAATCTCATATAAACTGTGTATCTGTGTTCACAAGATTCACAAGTTTCCTTGTTAGTTTAACATGCTTTAACATATACATATGTATATATGTATATATATATATGTATATATATATATATATATATATATATATATATATATATATATATATATAT
>JAFMOD010000228.1:2302012-2312109 GCA_019802435.1 Corydoras maculifer
GGGCTGAATAATTTTGCACATCGCACTTTTCAGTTTTTTATTTGTAAAAAAATTGTTGATTCATGTATAACTTTCATTCCACTTCACAATTGTATACCACTTTGTGTTGGTCTTTCACATTAAATTCCAGTGAAATATATTTATGTTTGTGGTTGTAATGTGACAAAATATGGAAAAGTTCAAGGGGTATGAATACTTTTGCAACCCACTGTACTAGTATACCATTGTAATAATTGTAGTTTAGTTTTAAGGGGTTTTAGTGCAGCAGTGCTACTGTAGTTTCATTTAAACACCCCAGTGACACTGTTGGGATAGGAATAATGCACTAACAAAATTATACTTGCTCCGTGGTGGTACTAATGGGGTCCTTACCTTTAGAGAACAAAGTAAAGGGGACTAACACAGTATGTACTCTAGTCCACAAACAGATGGACTACAGTCTGAAATTGTAGAACTACAAAGTCCATCTTTACGTTAAGTGGAACTAATTAAACAGACAATAAGTGGACTGGTACTGCGTATATATATCTGAGGCAGTCGTAGGCCTGTGGTTAAGGTATCAGTCTCGTGACCTAATAGTCCCTGGTTCGATTCCCAGTTCTATCAAGTACTATGGCGGAAGTGCCGTTGGACAAGGCACCCAACCTCAATTGCTCCCCGGGCGCCGCATTCAGAGTTGCCCACCGCGCTAGGCATGTGCACTCACTTCACACAGTGTGTGTCTATGTGTGAGGTTAAATTGGGAGGACAAATTACTCTGTGTGCAAGTACAGTAGGCAAAAATCACTATCACTATAAATATAAATGCTTAAATGCGATGTCTACAGAATAATTGTGTTTAGATCCTATTTTTATATTCTACTAATTGATTGATTTATTTTTAACCTTTGACAGATCCACTCCTGTTAGTGCATTGACAGTCACAGGCAGCTCGGCCAGCAGACGATTCACTTCCCCGGTTACTCGAGCACCTTCTCCACTCAGGATCACAATCTCATTGGTCCTGGCCAGTGGGGCAGCAACCTTGCCAGCAATCTACAACCACACAGCATTTAGTCTCGACATTTAGCCAGCAAAGTCTCTGAGCATAACATACTAAATAATGACTAAATAATAACAAAATACTTAACATAAATATAATAGCAGAATGAAATCAAAACTAAAATATCCTTCACCTTTGGCATGGCTTCCAAGACCATAGCAGTTTTGGCTGCCTCTCCATAGTCCTGATAGGCTTCTGCCTTTAGCCTCATCTTCTCTGCCTCAGCTTTACCAATAGCCTCAATGGACTTAGCCTCTGCCTCACCAATTTTACGAATCTTCTCTGCCTCAGCATGAGCAATTAGTACTTTCTTAATCCTTCAAAAAAAGAAGTAACAATAGTGTTTCAATTCCCTACAAATACAACTACGATGATAAGAATATCTTTGTGAGCATTTATGACCATATTATGGACTTAAAAAATAAGAACTATAAATTCTGGTATTTATAGTAGATATACGTTTTCACATTTTAATTACAAAAATACATTTTAAGTTATTAATTATTATGTGAGATAATTAATACCAGCATAAATACTGATGAAGTCAATGCTTAGGCAATTATTATGTTAAAAATATATATATTTTTAACTTAATATGTATGTTTTCTCCATCACAATTCAGTTATAATGTAATCCTCTCATCCTAATTAGGGATGTAAAGGGATCTAAAATCACCGTAAACAGCTTCTTAGTCAGACGCACACACACATACAAATTAATAATGCACGATATGTTTCATTAACAATAAGGGGTTGATACTGAGTGTTGGTTTTCAGATTATTTCTTTATTTTGAGATATGTACATTATAGTTTTAATGCTAATGGTGTAAATATTTTACAACAATTAAACAATAAAAAGTTTAATATTTGCAGTTTAAATGTCTTTCTTTGTGGAAAAAAAACCCATACAGATGCAAATAGAATATACAAAATCAACAACCCTGGCCTTCCACTCAGAAAATAAATATAAGACCTTCATGCTGTAAGGTTCAATTACTCACTGCACTGTTCCTGTGTGATTTAGTCGCTCTCTACTGGAAACTCAGAATGCAAAAACAGATTTTTTAAAGGATCTAACTGTGTTAGGTGTTCGGCTAAGGTGGACTTACTTTTGACCCTCAGCCAGCTGCTGGATTTTGTAAGCCTCGGCTTCAGCTGGACGCTTCACTGTAGCGATCAGCTCCTTCTCCGTCCTGTCAATCTCCTTTTCTTCAATTATGATCTGCTTCTTTCTCTGTACCACCTCGATCTCAATCTCCTCTAATCGGATTTTCTGTTGTTCTTTGGCTGCCTGTAGCTCATAAGCAAGCTGAGATTCTGCTTTCTGTTTGGTCACACATCAGTTTTCAAAACGTTAATTTCTAATGCAATACATATACAATAATACAATACAACAAATAGCCAATAGTATGTAAACGGGCCACAACACCCCAGTATCAGAAAATAATTTCATATTTCCCTACAAATTATTATTTTTCTATTTGACTGTTCAAAATCAAAACTGATTTTATAGAAACATAATCTATATAAACAACAGTTCTAAGAACAGTTTGATAAAGCCCCCTTACAGTTTTAGCAAAAAAAAAAACAACCTATGCACAAAGTGCATAAAGTTAGGCTTAAAGAGACATGGCTGGGTAAATTTATTGTAAAGGAACTTGACGGAGGGCGGTATGATGGAGTAGTGGTTAGCACATCCGACTTTCAGTGCTGGGGATCCAGGCTAATCCATGTGGGTTTTCTCCAGGTTCTCCAGTTTCCCACAGTCCAAAAACATAGATTTAAGGTAAACTGTCTGTTCTAAATTACCCCAATATATGCAAATAAATTGCCCCTACAGCATATAGTGTGCGTGTCTGTGTGAGCGAGTGTATGCCCAGCAATAAATTGGTGCCCTGGCCTGGGTGTATCTGCTCAGCATGTAAAACATTCTCCCCTGGATGGGCATGGGGTCTCCTACCGTGACCCTAGTGAAGGATTAGGCAGAAGACGATGAGATGAATGCTTGACTGATTCATACAGTACTATAACCTTTAGACATTAAAACATCTTAGGAATGAACAAGAAAGATGACTGTAAGCCAGACTCTGCAACAGTGGCATTGTAGTGCCATAGTACCATGCTCAAATTCAGTGAGCCTTTTTGTCCTTTCATAAACTGGTGACAATAAAACTGAATAAAAAAATATATATGGACACACAATACCGTCCTGTAAACTTTTCCTTTCATGTTTTATTTGGACTGTGGGAGGAAACCGGAGAACAAGGAGGAAACCCACGCTGACTCGAACCGGGAATTCCTAGCACTGAGAGGCGAACGTGCTAACCACTAAGCCATTGAGAAGCCATATAGCATTATCATGTTGTTTACTGGCGGCACGGTGGCTTAGTGGTTAGCACGTTCGCCTCTCAGCGCTAGGGATTCCCGTTTCGAATCCCCATCTGGGTGGAGTTTTCATGTTCTCCCCGTGTCTGCGTGGGTTTCCTCCGGGTTCTCCGGTTTCCTCCCACAGTCCAAAAACATGGATCAAGTCAATTGAATTCTCAAAGATTGTCCCATATAGTGTGTGTCTGTGTGA
Source organism: Corydoras maculifer (assembly GCA_019802435.1). Classification (NCBI taxonomy): domain Eukaryota; kingdom Metazoa; phylum Chordata; class Actinopteri; order Siluriformes; family Callichthyidae; genus Corydoras; species Corydoras maculifer. The sequence goes on from JAFMOD010000228.1 coordinate 2,305,633, forward strand.
GTGAGTGTGTGCCCAGCGATGGATTGGCGCCCTGTCCTGGGTCTATCTGCCCAGCGCCCGAGACGTTCTCCCCTGGATGGGCATGGGGAACCCCACCGTGACCCTAATAGAGGATAAAGCGGGAGATAATGAATGAATGTTGTTTACTTTTATCGAGGTGAGCACTAATAATCAGATGGTGGATTCATCATGTATTCACTGAGGTTAATATCTTTGGAGACATTTGTTTGTAAGTCTGGCCACATACTTTTGGCCAAGCCGTGCATGTAAGACATTGAATGTTATTGTGTTTATTTTATTAGCAGAGTAGTAAATAAATGAAGTGATATATTCTGAAAACATTAACCTGACCTTGGTGTTCACTTCCTGGTTAAATGCTGCCTTCTGCAGCTCCAGCTCCCTCTTGGAGTCTGCTATTTTAGTGTCAGCTAAAAACTTCACATCCATCATTTCCTTCTTGCACTCAGCTTCCTAGTAATGACAAATGTGAAAGCATGCACATTAATCAATGACATGTTATCACATGAAGCTGCAGAATCTATAACAGTTCAGAAAAGATCTTACTTTAATGCCAGCATCCCTTTCTGCTTCAGCCACACCAATGTCTGCATCTCTCTGTACAGCAGCTGTCTGCGTCTTTCCAAGAGAGCTTAAATACTCCAGCTTGTCATAAACATCCTGTCAATAAACATGAGCAATTAGCAAGGCTTTTTGTGCAACATGGGATTTATAATCAGAATAGCAATTAATCCAAAAGCACCCCAAGTTGTCACAGTAACAGAAAGAACACTGCAATATTCCATCATTAATTATTAAATTGCAACTGGCTGTGTCAACAAATAGGGCTTTTAACGCTCATGATTCTGGTTATTTCACAACATCACCCAGTCAGCTTCTAAGTTCCTCTAATACATTACATCAGACATCAAGAACACTTAAAAAAATCAAATAAGCAGTGACCATCTAAACTTTAACCCTAAAAATTCAAACCTAATCCTCTTCTAAACTCTAACTCAAAAGGTGTACACCTAACCATAGGCCTAATTCGTCACCCAAAGCCTCAAAAAATGTAACTAAACCTAGACCATATCCTTATCTTTAACCATAACTCCAAGAGTTTAAACCTACCCTTAGAACTAATCCCTTTTGTAATTCTAAACCTAAATTATTTAAACTTAAGCCTAATCATTGTCCAAATCCTAACGCTAACAAATTAAAATCCAACCCAAAAAAACTAATCCTCATCTAACCCCAAAAGTTGAGACATGAACCCAGGCCCAATCCTCATTCTTGAAATGACATTAAAGTTTTAGGAGGCTGAATTGTGAATACCTTGCTGTAACTGCTAATGATGTCACAGGTCTCAAGAGTATATGTTATTACTTGTTGATCTTCTGATAACTAATTTGTGTGCATCATATTTTGACTTTTTTATATTTTATATTTATATTTTATATAATTAAACAGTTGGGACAGATTAAGTCGTGTTCAATGCCACATCATTATCCACTGTGCATTGTGACCCACCGTGGCTCATATTGTGACCCAGAATTAATAAGAGCCACCACCAAAATATTTTATTCAAACTTCTAACAACTCTAATAAATTACAGAAGTGATTATTTTCATTACTAGCTTGCCATTTTACCACTGACTCAGACCCTATTAAACTTCTTAGGGTTGTACCTCTCATACACTGTGACGCAAACTTTAAAGCTTTATAAATATCGATCCATGTATCCAAGTATCATCCATATCAGCAACCAGGACTTCTGTAAGCAGCTGCACTACACATAATTACTGATGCTTACAAAGCTGGAGAAGGCAGTAAGTACCCACCCGAGTGTTTGGAAACAGTACTGCAGCACATAAAGTATGATATAGCAGATGCTGCATTGGTGGTGTAACAAAGCTGGACATATATGACCTTCATGAAAGAGCCATTAGAAGAAGGCTTATTTGCATCCTTGCCATGAATAAGGCATCAGAACATTAAAGAGAAACACAGAGATGAGCATTGAATTAAAAAACAACTTCTTATGAACTGAAAATAAAGACTTTGGCCACGATGAGCAATGGAACAGAATGTCATTTCATTTCATTTAAAAAAATATGCCAACCGTTAAGCACAGGGCTGTTTGGAACACATGCTGTGGTGCAATAGTTTTGCTGAAATACTAACAAATTCTAAAATCCAACAGCTAGTTGGCCTTAATACATAAAATCCACAATAGAAGCAATGGGTTTGCAATGGCTTTTACAGTTTATAGACTGAACCAAACAGACGATTTCTTCCCCATTTATTTAGTCACAAAAATTGATGATCAGAGAGAATTACATTTTACAAATTAAATTTTGAAATATAACCTAAATATATTGGCGCCCTGTCCTGGGTCTATCTGCCCAGCGCCCGAGACGTTCTCCCCTGGATGGGCATGGGGAACCCCACCGCGACCCTAATAGAGGATAAGCAGGAGATAATGAATGAATGAATGAACCTAAATATAACAGCCAATTGTATTGGTTTGGAAAACTATATATAATTTGACTAATTTACTAATAGGAACAATTGTGCATAAAATAATGATAGAAGCATAGAAAATACTGACATCCATAATTTAAGATTTGTATAGTAGCAGCACCTTAAATTATATTATTTGACTAACAGCAGCCAGTACAGACCTATAAGGATGAGGGTAATGTGCACAGTTCTAATAAACACCCTGATATGCTGCATTCTGAATAGTCTGCTGCAAGATAAGGGTCTTTTTGATACAACAGAGAGGCCATGAGAGTAGTACTCCCTACTTGTGATGATGACAATTTTCTTTTTATTTTAAATTGTAAATTGAATTTTAAAATTGTAGCTTGTTTATTTTTTTATATAAATGAGTTATATAAGCAGTTGGTAGGGGCTATGATGAACATTGCATTCGTCCCGGAGATGCTTTCCTGGCTTTGGAATAAGAATGGTTTCTTCTCTGTTCTTGGTACATTTGTAGTTTTTTTATAGTATGTTCATCTTTTTGAGTAATGTGTTTTTTAAATAATAAATTCAAATTAAATAATTCATGGGTGACACATTTGCCTCTTAGCCCTGGGGATCCAGGTTCTAATCACAAGCTGGGTGGAGTTTTCATGTTCTCCCTGTGTTCCTGTGGGTTTCCTCTGGGTTCTCCGGTTCTCTTCCACAGTCCAGAAACATGGATTCGAGGTAAATTAGGAAGTTTTGGAATTCTATTTTTCATTGAAAAGAGTTTATTGTTCAATGTTTGTTTTATTGGATTTAAAGCTATTTTCAAGTAGTGATGGCAGCACACTGTGATACCCCATGATCCCATGGAACCGAATCATGTGATCAAGCTGGAAAAAAAATTATTGAATAATATGATATCCAACATTTACAAGTGTGAGTCAGCGCCAACCACAACCCAAAACCTAAATGATTTTAAACACTAGCAAGTGACGCGGTTGGGTAAAGGCTACTTACTGTACATGCTAACTGGAATAATGTACAGCTTTATCGAGTAAGCAGCACATTACCGATCAAATCTAGTACTTACTTCTAAGAAGTAACTCTAGAACAAAGAAAGCGAAGTTCTTCCAGTTTTTTTCTTTTTTGTTTGGCTAAAATGTTATTTTCCTATTTGTTTTATATGTTTTTCTTTGGAAACATCAGTACATCAGTACATACAGTATTTTAAATTAAATTTTAGTTGTTTCTCTGATATTTATTCTACAATTTCTATTAGGGTGCACCGTTTTACTGGGGTTGGGTTATATTAATTTTATTTGTAGGAATTTCCCACCATTTTGTTATTTTTTTTATTGTATGTAGCTGTTTACACTTTATATGACATCACAAACCAACTGGTAATTTGAGCAAAGGCTTGCCAATGTAAATTATTTGTTGAAGGAAAAAAAAAAAAACACACACTTCCAAAAAGTTGCTCTGAATTAGCATTGTTCCAAAACTTTAAAAAAAATTGGTTTAATAAAAATAAAAAAATAACAAAAATTGGTTGAACTAAGCTGTGCTGTGCTGTGCTGATTTGCATTTAAATCACACACCCAGAGATCCACTAATTCTTCTGATATGCCATCATAAAGAAGTGCTTTACAGAACTTGTTTATTGGCAGTAATGTTTGATTTTGCCTGTTTATCCTGTTTGCTCAGTAGCATCTAATCTCATGGTAACACCTAGGTTTTAACACTTTATTTTTTGAGTGTTAAATGGAACTTGGCAAACAGTTTTTAGGCAAAGCATCTGCCAAATCCTGAAAATATAAATATTCCGTGTAAAAGTCAGTTGCTCATGATGGAATTTGTGTACTCACTCACTTTGATAGTAAAGCTCAGAATCTCAATCCCCATTCGGCCAACATCAGGTGCTGCCACCTCACGCACAAGCTGGGCAAATTTATCTCTGTCCTGGTAAATCTGCTCCACTGTCAGCGTTCCTGTAAAGTGAGGACAAATGAGCAAATTGATTGTGCCTGGTTTTAGGTCATTTACAACAACCAAGTAAATTAAGGCAATCAGTTCAAAGGGGTAATTTCACCTAAAATTGAGCGCAAATGCCCCTCCAATGTTTGCAGTACCACAGCTTTAATTTCCATTACAGATTTGCCTAGAAACTGCTCACAAGCTATTGCCAGCAAGTCATGATCAGTCATAACTTTCACCTGGAAAATATTTTAGAAAAAAGTGTATATGTGACACTGAATTAAACAAGAATTGGTCAATAGTACATTCAATTTGTTTATAACACACTGCAAACTTGGTTACCTGAGCTACACCTGTTACCGTGATGGCGACTCCTTCTGCTGTCTCCACACTTTCACACTTAGGTTGCAATGTCATGATCTCAAGTGTAATTCTGTGGAAAATGTGGGTTTTATGACAATCCAAAAACATAAGTAGTTTGACATTAGTGCATGGAATCAAATCTGGTCCATAATGTAATAAATATGGTAAAAGATTACTTGCAATAATATGAACAGAAACAATGTTATTAATTCCATAAGATCAAGAATTTCAAATTGTTAATATTATGACAAAGCAGATTTTAAAAGTAAATAGTCATGAATTATATTAAATAAGATTCATTTTAAAGGTATGGGTCATTAATACAAAGTATATCTAAATTAAAGTGGTAAAAACACAGTTCATTAATGTATTTTTGACATTATAAGAGAATACAGAGAGATGTTTTGGGAAAGCCATACTAAAGACAGTCTTACGTTTGTGAGTCTGATAAGAACCACCACGCCCAGGCCCATCCGCCCACCACATACTCCTTCTGGTCATATCCACAACAGCCACCTAAAAATCAACAGCTATAATGAGCAATTCAGTTTGCAAATTTAAACAGAAATTAAAATACTGATTAGGCTGCCGGTTTTATTTAATATTAAAACTAATTTACAGATTCAAAGTCCTTATTGTCACATATGATGGCACACATCATTACATTTGGTCAATTTACAGATGCTTTTATCCACAGTGACTCACATATATCATTAAACCATCACCCCTAAAGCAATGAGGGTTAAGGGCCTTGCTCAATGGCCCACACAAGTTACTTCAATGGACCTGATATATGAACACTCAATCTTCAGATAGATAGCTTCACGCCCTAACCACTGAGCTACCACGCCCTCAAATGATGAAGGACTGGGATCCCACTCCTGGGCTCTGATATCCATATATGGCTGAACTGAGCTCTGAAAAAGATTTATGCCATCTGTATGACGAGCTCCTGTTTCAATTCTTACAATTCGCATGAACTGTGATACTACATGTGCAGATTGATGGGAAAGAATCAGAATCAGATTTATTTGTAAACACCCATGCTTCATATTTTATACTGTAGCCTGTTGCAACATCATATTAATATTTGTATACATTTTATGGTTGGGGTCACACTGGAAACGTTGAAATGAACGTAATATTAACTCGAGGATGGCATCCCCACAAACAATCGGTTATGACATCTAGTTATGACAGTAGCTAAGAATATAACATCTACAACAAATGAAACATCACACACCGATTACCATCAATTCAACCGATGAGACTGCTATTAATAATTACGTCTGTGAACTTAAAAATAACCATAATTAAACACACTATAAATACCACTGATAATGAAACGGATACATATGTATTTGGAAATAATACAGCTAGCAAGCTAACATGCTAACATACCTGATACAACGAGGGCTTCGTTCGGTCCTACAGTCAAGCAGCTACCCATGATCGCATGAGTGGTTTAGGAACGAATAATATTTAGGCTAAATAAAGCGTTAATGTATTGGGAGAATTGTAAATGACGTGATGTTACTTATAATTTCTTCACAAACGCGCTGGCTTGGTTCGTGAGCCCCGCCTCAGTCAGGAAATGTTTACCATCATCGTAACTACAGTTCATCAGCACGCTGCTCCCGCCCACACACACACACACACTCTCTCACT
>JAFMOD010000228.1:2325271-2346782 GCA_019802435.1 Corydoras maculifer
ATATATATATATATATATATATATATATATATATATATATATATATATTATTTTATTTTAAAGTCAGATTTTTCATTCGATACACGTTAAGGCTTTATTTCTAACAATTACAATAAATAATCCTATATATTAGGGATGGTGACGGATACCTAGCTACAAACAGACCTTTAAAAAGAAAGTTAAGTTTTAATTTAAATTACACAGATTATTGTATTCAACAATAATAAAACTAGCTGTCAGTGTTTAAATGTAAACACAGGTAAAATTGTAACCATTTATTCATGCTCTAAATGGATTTTCCTAATTTTAGCCACTGCGGTAAAAGCCTTTCTAAGAGCAGTCCATTACAGTACAAACAAACACCTTACGCACTCCTTTACACACGAGGGACATTTAGTTTGTCAGTTTTGAGTGACTCCTATGTTATTAGAGTGTGTGAGGTTACCAGAGCTTCTGAAAGAAGCCCAAGCAGACATGAGAAAAATGAGCAAACTCCACAGGGAAACAACCCAGGCTGTTGGGTCAGAAATAGATTCCAAGACTAACCTCTGTGCGATGACCATGTTATTTACTGCACCCCATACCAGCCTTTCCAAGCATGTATTAATAAAAACTGTGAACTCCATCGCTGTTGCTATGTTTTCATAATGACGAATACTAGCTTACCCATTACTAGCTCAGATTCTTTGTTACCACTTAAGAAAGACCATTTTAAGGGCATATATGCACAATGTATGCTGTAAAATATAATGTAATGACAGCTTAACAGTATGATTTATAAATCCTAAAATCTTGATTTTTTTTTCTCTCAATAGTAAAAGACTTACTATTATTTGTGGGGTTTTTTTTTTTTTTTTTTTGCTTTTGTCTCATAGTGTGACGAGGAGCTCTTGACTGTGATTGTGTGACATGCTGGCCTGTCTGCCAGTATCAGCCCCCTCTCTTCAGCTCCTCACCCACACGCAGATGAACACTGGACTTCAAAAATGTAAGTAGTTTTGTCAGGCATGTGTTTTAACAGCCTGGACTTAGGATCCAGGCTAAACAGTCATCAAAAACCAGGAGGCGACTATAATGTACCTTTTATCATTGTTTCTGAGCCAGAACACAGGAATGACTAAAACTGATCGTCAGCTAAAATGTACTTTCTGCACCTATGGAAGAGGAAAAACTTTTAATACCAATGGGTGGCAGTCATCTGCCATCTTGATGTGCAGTTCAAATTGTAAACATCCTGTTCTTTTCCAGGCAGTTTCGCATTAATCTCTCTCTCCATAGATGATTTTGTAATAAAATTAAAAGCATGCTTATTAGTAAATGGCACTAGAAAAGAGGCACAATAGAAAAAGAAGTTTAAGCTGCAGGCGCACAACCTCTTGTGCACTAATTTACTGATTTAAGCTAAAGAGCCAATCAAAGTCATCTCATTGACAAACTCCATTACTGATGCAGCCTGTGCAATCAGCTGAAAAAGTGCCATCTGCAGTTCAAACTGTGCCAACCATGTTGGACACTTAAAAAAAAAATCTAGAGCTGCAACAGCTAATGACAGCCTGACTTTGACTGATGCCCAACTGCCAGCCTGCAGCTTAACCCTCATGCTTAGATTTAAATGGACAATCTTTATGGTCCTGTCAGCTTATTTATGTCTGCCCAAAAATGATCCACCATTCTAAAATGTCAGGTAGCATTCTTAACCGTTCAGCAACAAATGAACTACTGTTTTTGGCTTTATTTCCACTAAATGAAGCAATAAGGTCTAAGAGAATGCACAATGAGTGGACATGGTTTAAATATTTCAGCATCATCGCTGTGTCTGATCAATTGTACATTGGGGTGCAGTGGTCAGTGCTTTCACCTTACATCAAGCAAAAGGGTTCTGTCTGCATGTCCTCCCTTGGCCAGATTGTAAATTAGAATGAATTGTCATAGCCATCGGGATTTTTTGTAGTTACTTTACTTTTACCCCTAAGTCGGGTATATAGGGTTCTGCCAGTTCACAAACTGTGATTGAATATGTGGGTTTTTGACATGTAATGAAAACAGCTGAAGGAAAATGTTTATTGTGGCATTAGAATGTGCCAACATACCTTGGGCTTCTTGTGAAAAAAATTGAGATAGTGAGCCCCTTTTTATTTCAAATGAGTTTGGTGTCAGCCCTTTGTCTGAAAAAGTAAAGTTGTAAAAAGCTCTACCATGACCAGTTGATTTTTCTTGTGGTCATCATTTAAGCAATTTCTTTTCCTCTTTCCCAGGGGACACTCCGCAGAAGATGCGATCTGTGCAGTATCCAACCCCAGCAGAGTTGGATGCCTATGCTAAGAAAGTTGCCAACAACCCACTGACTATAAAAATCTTTCCAAGTAACGTTAAAGTACCTCAGAGGAAACACCTGCGTCGTACAGTTAATGGACTTGACACCTCTAGCCAACGTTATAGCCCGTACCCATCTCAGGTCAGCACTAGGACCGGCCTGTTGGCCATAGTGAAAGTTCCTGTTAAAGGGATCCTGGAGCATTCTCAAATCCGCTTTGTCCCTGAGATCACCATGAACCCCCAGGGTGGACCCTATGGCACGCCAAGCACTTTAAACTTGCCTCCGACTCCATGCATGCAGGCCATCCCTCAGCCAAAGTTGCTGTCACAGAACAATTTCCCCACTTCTCAAAGCTTGCAGTCTCAGAAGAACCTCTCACATTTTAAGGGCTTGCAGACCCAGAAAAACCTTGCCCATTCTCAGAACTTGCAAAAGAACCTCCCCTCCACTCAAAGCTTGCAATCTCAGCAGGCCTGCTCTCACCCTCAGAGCATGCAGGACCAGAAGAGCCTGCCTCGTCCTCTTAGTTTATTACAGCAGCAAAGTCTGGGCCATCAGCAAGCAATCCATTCTGGCCTTGCTAGCCAACAGACCGTGGCACATCATCCTCTTAACCATCAGCATGTCATCATGCAGCAGACTGTGTCTCAGAATCTCCATCACCTTTCGGAAATGCCTCAGTCGGCCTGCTTACAGCAGCCTCAGAGTTTCTCCCATCCGCAGCCTTTGCCTCAGGCCTCTGGCACATGTCTTCCGATGCATGGCAGTGTGATGCCCAGTGCAAAGCTGCATGATGGCGATGCTCCGCCTAACGTGACTGTGTCTACCTCAACCATCCCACTGTCCATGGCAGTCAACCTGCACCAGAAGCAGCCCAGTGACCTAAGTAGCATTGTACACCAGATTAACCGCTTTTGCCAGGCACGAGCCAGCTCCAGTGCCACCTCTGTGTGCGAGGGTCAGATTGCCAATCCAAGCCCAATTAGCCGCAATCTCCTAATTGATGCCAGCTCTCGCGTGTGTGGTCATAACTCTTTGCCCTCATGTGCACTCACTAGCACTACTGACAAAGCTGCTCTAGCTCAGCCTAACATGGGGCCAATGAAAATGCATGGTTATCATGACATGAGACCACAACCAGCTCAGCCTCAGTTACCACAGCAGCATTCCTGGAACCAGCAGCTTCCTCACCTCCAACCTGTCGCCGATGGAACTCAGCCTGGAAAGAATCCAGTAAGAGATGGCACAGCGGGGCCTGGTTTCCCCAGCAAGAGCATGAACTACTCACAGGACATGTGCATAGGTCAAAAATTTAGCCTGAAGCCCCATCTAGACAAGGCCACCCCTTCACCTCCAGTCAGTGGCATATCTGGTGCAGTGAGCTACACTAACGGGCACTACATGCAACCGCCGTGGAATGGCATCCTGCCTACACCCAATAGTGATGGCCCAGGGTCCCAAGAGTTAAATGTTCCTTTTCATGCAGGCCTCTCAGGCACCTCAGTGGAATGCAGGACTCGAGTAAGCAACTCTGGGCAGATGGGCCTCATGCCACCTATGGAGTACATGAGTATGGATTTTCAAGCGCCTTGCTTTCGGGAGCAGAATGCAGGCATGGTTAAAATAGCCAGGGGGCCAGAATCCACCAATAATCGTAATGCACATGTTCATCACCAGGGGTACAGATAAAAAATAACCACCTTGAGCCAATCATCCTTCAGTGTTAGATTGAATATATGAAACGTGCTCCTTCTTTTGTTTTCAGTCTTGCAAATGATCTACTAATTGTTTATCATGTAATAATGTTTCGACTGCAGCAGTCTGACACTTCTTATCTTCATGTATCAAGTATGTGCAAGATTCCACTCGGCTTTTCTGTTTATGTAGATTAGGTTGAGAAGTAGCCTGTGGGGACTGTAGATAAAAAAAAATCAGTCTATACTTGTGATTATTAGTGGCAACCTTTGTGGTGCTGTCATAGCTGATGAGATGGCCCTGTTTATCCCATGTCTGTTGCAACAGAAGCTTGTCTCGTTTACAGGTATGTCAGATAAGTGACATGTACTATTTTCACTGTTCTGGTTTATATTGAATGAACTGTGCTGGGTGCATTTAACTAAGTTTATTGGTGAAGTGGTTAATGCTTATACGCTACCCTCAGCATACTGAAGGAACTCTAGAGTTATGCTTATGAAATGTGACCTTTTCTGCCGTGCTCCAATATCTCTGCCACAGTGATTAGTTTTTTTTCCCTTTTAATGTTTACATGTTTATTTGCACTTGTACATTTGAATCAGCAAACAGTGCAAATTGACACTGGGATATGCACCTGTGAAATGACTGTTTCTTGAGGTTGCATCACTTGGCCTCAAGTCCCGGATTGGACTGTTACCATTGCGTTTCTCAGTGTGTAAAGTTTTGCCTCATTTTTCTCTCTCTGCCAACATGATTTCCTCTATGATTGTCAGCCTTATATAATACAGAAGGAAATATCCTACGTATGCCATACAGTTAAGTCATATGGTGTTTCTGTGATGAAGTAGACATGCCTCAGCACAGACAGTGCTGAGGCATTGGAATTTATTTTGATGCTTTTTTTTTTTTTTTTTTAAATAAGTGTCTGCAGTCACGTGAGGTTGTAAAACTAATTACTGTTCACTACAGGACTTTAAACCTTTCAGGGTATGTGAAGCTAATCAGGAACTGGAGTCTCTGTCCTTCTACATCCTCTCAGAAGGATGACTTTATAGGAAAAAGAAGTTATTCTAGACCAGCCTGCTGAAATATTTACAGATCCCAGGATTCGTGTGGAGGAACCATTTATGTTGCAAGACTCCCCCTTCTCTTAGAAGACTAGTTTTAGCTCTGTTTTGGTGATATCCTAACTTGAGTGTGAATTTTTCAGTTATATGGCAATATAAAGTAGGACCACAGGCTAAATCTTGTGTGTTGAAGACTACTGTAATTGAAAGCTGTGATAAATAAGCCTTGTGTGAATGCTATATTGGGGTAAACTGAAGCCTGCATTTGCTTCATTATGCGCATCAGGATTTGTCGTAATCCATAAAATAAAATGTCATTGTTTGCTGCAGATCCTTACGAAGCATCAACTTAAGCGTTTTCTCGTTTCCAAAATGTAGGAAATGCGCTCTCAGTGAAACAGTCTGAAAAGCAGATCTAATATTTACTCCAGGCTAAAATGATTTGAAAGGGTTTTAGGTCCGTTTTTGTTTGCGTTCTACGTTGCTCATATCTACCATCCATTCTTTGTGACCATCCAAATATACTCACTACTGCTTGGCACATTCTTGTGTGGCAAATGCCTCCCTTTCTCAGGTCTATTGGTGCCTCCTCTTGTCATCCTCTTGCGGTCCATGTAATAGCCTCAGATCAGGTTGTTCTGCTCCGGTGACAAGAAGTTTAGGAGCAAACTGTTTTTCCTGTCTTTTTACACAACTTCTAGACGTTGATGTAACTAATGGAGCAAATGCTGAACGGTTTACACATGCCATGAATGATACTCAGTTCTTCACCCCTCCTGGTCCCCCCCCCCCCAATAGCCTTAAATATTTGGTTCTGCATTGTCTTTAACAACAAGCTCAGTGTTGGAACTTTGTTAGTACTTTTTCCCCCCCAGATCCTCCTTGATTATTTTGGTGTTTGGAGTTTGCTGTGTAATATTGTTCAAGGCTGTAACAGCAGACTAATCTGAGACTCATCTCACTCAATATATATCTTCCAATATATATGTAATTTTTTGTACATACATCACCCATGCAGCCAAACTTTTGAGTCCATTGTTTCATCTTTGTGGGCTAACAGAAGTTCAATGGTGCATACTAATTGGATTTGAGCATTCTCACTTAATAAATGGCTATAAAGTTGCAGCTAGACAGCGCAGTCTTTTTGTTGTTTATATATGAGAAGCGTGAACCTTGAGATTTCCTTTAATAATTATTTCCACTCACTTTTATTCCCTTTATCCTAGAAACTGCTGTTTAATTCCATCTTTAAACTGTGAATCAATCCTCCAGAATGCAGATATAAATAATATGCCAGTGAAGCATAGATAGTTTTTATTTATGATGTGTTGATTTTGTTTTTTTTCCCATTCTAAATGAAACTGATTCATTTGCTTCTCACTTGCATTCTGCTCTTTGTGTCATTGTCATTAAACATTCAAGATATTTTATTCAATCTTTATTTCATGCCTTGTTACAGCTTAAGGGTACAAAGTCAGGCTGCTCTTTATAAAGGCTTCTGTTTCTATGTGAAGTGCCTCCACTGGGTGAATGTGGGGTTGGAAGTCGGAAAGTACTAAAAACCAGTGCATACTGCAGAGATCCAGTGCACTGGACACGAATGGGAGACCAAACATAAAACTACTGATAGGAAAAAAGAAAAGAACTTTCACAATTTAATTTTGCTGCTGAATTTAGTTTAGATGGTTAAACCTATGCTGCTGAACTTCTAGTGCTCTAGAAATTTTCTAAGGGATGTTTTAGAACGTGTATGTCTTGTAGAGCACATGTACTCTCAGTACTACTCAATGGCAGTTTTTTTTGGAGTTGTGCTGGGAGTGGGGGGTCTCATCTTGTTCTACCAAAGGACAATATGTTGCATGAATGGTAGCAGAATGCAGCTGTAACTGTGTAACTGAAATCTGTCATTCCAGATGTCCATGTTTTTCAGGAATAATGTGTTGCACAAACATTCCCCTCTAACCAAAATAAAGGTTGGCCTGCATTAAAATCATAGTGGTGTGTTCTTCTTGATGAAAATGATATAACCGATGTATGTACTAATGTGCTGTATTATTGTAGATAAACAGCAAACACTTCCAAGGCCGACATTAGTTCATTCATTATCTCCTGCAGGCGGCATGGTGGTTTAGTGGTTAGCACATTCGCCTCTCATCGTTAGGGATTCCCGGTTCGAATCCCCATCTGGGTGGAGTTTCCATGTTCTCCCTGTGTCTGCGTGGGTTTCCTCCGGGTTCTTCGGTTTCCTCCAACCGTCCAAAAACAAGGATCAAGTTCATTGAATTCTCAAAAATTGCCCCATATAGAGTGTGTTTGTGTAATTGAGTGTGTGCCCAGCGATGCATTGGCGCCCTGTCCTGGGTCTATCTGTCCAGCGCCCGAGACGTTCTCCCCTGGATGGGCATGGGGAACCCCACCGCGACCCTAATAGAGGATAAAGCGGGAGATAATGAATAAATGAATTTTAATGACCTGCATTTAGCTTTAATGAACTTTAATGTTTTGAAATTATTTAGCTCCAGGTTTAAAGGAATGAACACTGAATATTCCTAAACCTTTCCAAATCTCTGCCACATTAACCATAAAGTAATATTTTACGAAAGTATGTGAACTGAAAAGTTGAAATTGTATTTCACAGTGCCTGACCGTTCTGTTTGTCCGACAACAGCGCCTTTTTTGTAGTGAAGTGCACTACGTAGGGTGTATATGAGTTCGTTTTTCCCCTAGGTAGTAAGCAAATCCGGGATCTTGAACGCCATTTGGGATTTGTCCAACATTTTGAGTTTGCGACCTCGTCTCTAGGCAACAGTCGATACTTGAGGACAGGTTGGACGTCGCCCTTTCAGTTAGCTCAACAAAAGTTGAATACATTGCTACTTTACGTTAAATATCGACGGTTATTAGGTTAAAGACTGTGGTATAATCTAGCAGACTGTAGCGTTCGTATTGCCGTTACATTTCGATAAAACCGAACCATGCAGGTTCCTGGATGTCAGAATCCAACTTTGCAGCACGTGGATCAGCTGTGGTCCATGCTGGACGATCTGGCTCAGAATAATCCTGCAGAGTACAAAACCTTCATCGAGCGGCAGATGAAAGACGGAGCTGAATATCTGTCATCGCCTCAGCCGCACACCTGCATCCGCACCTCCGTCCTGGTAACGCTGCTTTACTTAATGAGAACATTCATTCATTCATTATCTCCCGCTTATCCTCTATTAGGGTCGCGGTGGGGTTCCCCATGCCCATCCAGGGGAGAACGTCTCGGGCGCTGGGCAGATAGACCCAGGACAGGGCGCCAATCCATCGCTGGGCAAACACTCACTCACACAGACACACTCTATACGGGGCAATTTTGAGATTTCAATTAACTTGATCCATGTTTTTGGACTGTGGGAGGAAACCGGAGAACCCGGAGGAAACCCCCCCCCCCCCCCCCCCCCCCCCCCCCCCCCCCCCCCCCCCCCCCCCCCCCCCCCCCCCCCCCCCCCCCCCCCCCCCCCCCCCCCCCCCCCCCCCCCCGAGAACATCTGCAAGACATGTCCAGCACCAAGAAAAAACAAAGCAAAAGTATCTGATTCCTGACTCACAATTTCAGATTTCTGACTTTTAATCTTAGATTTCTTTTTAATCTCAGATTTCTGAGTTTTAATCTCAGATTTCTTTTTCATCTCAGATTTCTGATTTTTAATCTCAGATTTCTTTTTCATCTCAGATTTCTGACTTTTAATCTCATTTCTTTTTAATCTCAGATTTCTGAATTTTAATCTCAGATTTCTTTTTCATCTCAGATTTCTGACTTTTAATCTCAGATTTCTTTTTAATCTCAGATTTCTGATTTTTAATCTCAGATTTCTGACTTTTAATCTCAGATTTCTTTTTAATCTCAGATTTCTGACTTTTAATCTTAGATTTCTTTTTAATCTCAGATTTTGACGTTTTAATCTCAGATTTTGATGTTTTAATCTCAGATTTCTGACTTTTTATTCTCAGATTTCTGACATTTTTTATTCTCAGATTTCTGATTTTATTCATTTTAGAATTCTGACTTATTATCTCTGAATTCAGACAAAAAAACAAACTAAGAATTCTGAGATAAAAGGTCAGAATTTTGAGATACTTTTGCCTTTTTTCTTGTAGGGTTGTCACTACCATAAAATATGGAATCGTCTCGTATTTGGCAAATAAATGGTGACGCGTTGATTTGTTCAGTTTTTCCAATAAATATGTCTGTCAACCGGTGGCTCCGTGGCTTAGTGGTCAGCACGTTCACTTCTCTGCCCTGGGGGTTCAGTTTTGAATCCAAATCTTGGTGGAGTTTCTATGTTCTCTTCATGTCCATGTGGGTTTCCACTGGGTTCTCCTTCCACACTCCAAAAACATGGATTTAAAGTAAACTGAATGCTCTAAAGGGCAGCACAGTGGCTAAGTATTTAGCACCTCATAGCACTAGGGATTCCCGGTTTGAATCCCAATCTGGTTGGAGTTTCCATGTTCTCCCCGTGTCCACGGGTTTCCTCCGAGTTCTCCGGTTTCCTCCCACATTCCAAAAACATGGATCAAGTCGATTGAATTCTCTAAATTAGCCCATATAAAGTGTGTGTGTGTTTGTGTGAGTGTGTGCCCAGCAATGGATTGGTGCCCTGTTCTGGGTGTATCTGCCCAGTGCCCAAAAAGTTCTCCCCTGGATGGGCATGGGGAACTCCCTAGTAGACGATAAAGCAGAATATAATGTATCGATGGGTGAATGAATACTCTAAACTGCCCAAAATAGTGTGTGTCTGTGTGAGTGAGTGTACCCAGTAATAGATTGATGCCCTGTTCTGGGACTATCTGCCCTGTGGCACAAAATATATAATAAAATAAATGAATAAAATAAATACGCTCCATAGTAGTTGGGTCTGTTTTGGTCATGGGCCAGAGAAGCCGTGGTGGGTGTCTTCTCATTTCTAAAAGGAGGCAACCTTATCTTAATGGTGGAAATGGGTTTTCATTAAAAAAAAGTTACTTAGATTAGATTTTAGTGTGGGTCACAGTGTTAGGTATTATTATTTTCTTCTTTTTCTCTTTTCCTTTACTTTTTTATTTTTATGCATTATTATATGCATCTGTTCCCAAAAATATGTGGGCAAGTTAAATTGTATTTGTAAATGAGTGCAGACAGGTTATGTATTTCATGCTGTTTTAAAGCAGTTTTAACAAATAATTTACATTTTTGGTGATTTCTGGGCACTATTGGAATTATTGGAGTCAGTTTTGGTCAATACTTCAAGTTTTTGGTGATTTTTGAGCACTTATGGTATTTGATGGGATTTAATAATTGTCGCCTGGTGATTCCACCCCATAAGGTGCTAATTCTCACTCCGTTGTGTTCACCACTGTAAAATGGTGGCGCGATCTTCCCAACTCTGTCGGTAAGGCGGGGTCACTTGGCATCTTTGAGAAACAACTAAAAACACATCTTATTCACAAACACCTGATGTAAAATAAAAGGTTGTGGGTGTGGGTTGCAGGATAGGATTTGTGGTGTTCTAATTTGTAAGATGCTTTGGATAAAAGTGCTTAATGACTTAATGTAAATGTAATTTAAAAATATTTAAGCAGTTTTAATCAATACTTCAGTTTTTGTGTTTTTGGTATTGCTGTATATTTAAAGTCACATAATCAGTATCGGTAAATACTTGTAGCAATTATTTAAATCCATCCATCCATTATCTTCAGCTTTATCCTATATTAGGGTAGCGGTGGGGTTCCCCATGCCCATTCAGGGGAGAACGTCTCGGGCGCTGGGCAGATAGACCCAGGACAGGGCGCCAATCCATGGCTTGGCACACACTCACTTACACAGACACACTCTATATGGGGCAATTTTGGAGAACTCAATTGACTTGATCTATGTTTTTGGACTGTGGGAGGAAACCCACGCGGACACGGGGAGAACATGAAAACTCCACCCAGATTGGGATTCGAACCGGGAATCTTTAGTGCTGAGAGGCGAACGTGCTAACCACTAAGCCACTGTATCGCCATGCAATTATTAAAATAAAAATTAAAATAGCAATTTTGACATTTAGGGCGGCACGGAGGTTTAGTGGTTAGCACGTTCGCCTCTTAGCACTAGGGATTCCCGGTTCGAATCCCCATCTGGGTGGAGTTCTCCCAGTGTCTGCGTGGGTTTCCTCCAGGTTCTGTGGTTTCCTCCCACAATCCAAAAACATGGATCAAGTCAATTGAGTTCTCCAAATTGCCCCATATAGAGTGTGTATGCGTGCGTGTGTGTGTGAGTGTCTGCCCAGCCATAGATTGGCACCCTGTGCTAGGTGTGCCTGCCCAGCGCTCGAAACGTTCTCCCCTGGATGGGCATGGGGAACCCCACCACGACCATAATATAGGATTAAAGCTGAAGATAATGAAGGAATAAATGAATGAATTTAGACATTTTGCCTATTTCACATCATTTATGCCATTTTGGTCAATAGTTCACGTTTTTGCAGATTTCTGGGCACTTTGATTTGATGTATTTTGGTCTTTTTATTGCACTTTTTACATTTTTTTACATGTTGGTATTTGTGCCAATTTGTGGCTCTGATTAGCTCTCCTTTTCAGAAACCAGAGCAGAGGATTCTGTATGTTAACATTTGCACTTGGAAGAGAGTACCTGCACCTTCTTCTCCTGAACTGCCTGTTCCTGTGTGTGGTGGAAGACTGGAAATGATCCAGAAAAAGAATAGTATGTGAATGCTACAAATTTTTTTTGTTTAGTTGCTGTGCAGTATTCTTTAAATGAGGAACACATTTTACACGTTATATAATGCAGAATGTAAATTCTTGTGTGAATTATAACTTAAATATTAATTTAAGCAAAATATTTTATGATGAAGGAGAAATAGTTACGTTTGCATGTTAGAATGACCCGTTGAGGTCCAGTTTAGGTTGCCCTATCATTATTGTTGGCAGAGCATAAAAAGGCTCAGGGTATTGACTTTCCCTAAAAATAATTAAATGTATTACTTTATGCATATGTATTATCTGCAATTTGTGTTTTACATTGACATGTTATAACTTAAGGCGGCATGGTGGCTTAGTGGTTAGCACGTTCGCCTCTCAGCGCTAGGGATTCCCGGTTCGAATCCCCATCTGGGTGGAGTATCCATGTTCTCCTCATGTCTGTGTGGGTTTCCTCCGGGTTCTCCGGTTTCCTCCCACAGTCCAAAAACATGGATCAAATCAATTGCATTCTCAAAAATTGCCCTCTAGTGTGTCTATGTGAGTGAGTGTGTGCCCAGTGATGGATTGGCGCCCTGTCCTGGGTCTATCTGCCCAGCGCCCGAAACGTTCTCCCCTGGATGGGCATGGGGAACCCCACCGCGACCCTAATAGAGGATAAAGTGGGAGATAATGAATGAATGAATGAATGAATGTTATAACTTAAGGAATTGGCCTTGCAACCCTGAAAGTCCCTGGTTCGATTCCCGTTCCCGCCAGGTATTCATTCATTCATTATCTCCCGCTTATCCTCTATTAGGGTCGCGGTGGGGGTCCCCATGCACATCCAGGGGAGAACGTCTCGGGCGCTGGGCAGACAGACCCAGGACAGGGCGCCAATTCATCGCTGGGCACACACTCACTCACACAGACACACTCTATAGGGGGCAATTTTTTGAGAATTCAATTAACTTGATCCATGTTTTTGGACTGTGGGAGGAAACCGGAGAACCCGGAGGAAACCCACGCAGACACAGGGAGAACATGGAAACTCCACCCAGATGGGGATTCGAACCGGGAATCCCTGGCGCTGAGAGGCGAACGTGCTAACCACTAAGCCACCGTGCCGCCTCCCGCCAAGTACTACTGCTAAAATGCATTTCGGAAAATGCACCTAAACCAAATTACTTCTCAGGCACGCTATACAACCCACCACTCAGGGTACCTGTGCTCTCTCAGTGTGTGTATATGTGTGTGTTTGAGAATAAATTCCTTTGTGTGTAAGCACAGTAGGTAAAATAGATCACTTTACATTGTGTAGACCAGCTTGCAGTCCATACAGGTCTCCACATGTTAATCTAACAGTGTGGCCCCACAATGGTAAACATGCCTACACACATACTGTTGGTTGATTAAAATCTGTGAATTTGTGACAAAAGAGTGGCTCTATCTAGAAAATCTCGGACTTGTTCAGTCCTGTGAACAAAAATAAGCTTTCAGTAAAAAATTTACTATGTTTAAGATTATATAAGTAAAACCAACATCTTGTTAAACAATTTGTGGTTGTTTAATGCACAGTTTTGCTTTTGTATGTTACACAGAGAGCTATCATGTTGCTGAGGTAGCCTTCAACCCAGAGGTGCTTCAAAGCGTGGAGAAAGACCCAAATGTGAAGAAGCAGATAGTTTTGCTGAGTCTGAACTTTATTCAGCAACATCACAAGCTAACTCTTTCCAAAGAGTACACTGTCTGTAAAGCTGAACTTAAGGGAAGCACAGAGGATATGAAACAAAGGCTTATGTCATTACAACAGACCAAATCCAGCACTTCTCAAGCAGACCCTGGTAAGTCACACTTAGTGACTTATAAGTACATTGTTAGCCAAAAATGCTGAAACCTTAAATGTTAGACATCTGTCCATTTTTCAGAGGCTTTTATCTAAAGTGACCGTTAAGTATCCCCACTTTATGGTTGGGGGTATGGGGAAGTGCACAGAGAGTCAACCATGGTACAGCTCCCCTGAAGTAATGAGGGTTAAGGGCTTTGCTCAAGGTCGCAGAAACTACACAGGTTTATCTAACATCAGTATCTCATGTGCATACTGCAAAAAGTCTATGTAAAAAATAAGAAAAATAAACACAAATTAAGAAAATATGTATATCAAGTTAAATCATCTGCCAATATAGCGAGAAAATTTCTCTTGTTAGGATTTCTTAAAATAAGAGAAATTTCTAAAAACTAGATAATTTATTTACTTTGAAATCTATACATCAAAAACAACATTTGTTACACTTTTTAAAGATGTTCTGACTTGTTTAGCTTTTATTTTTTCACAGAATAAATCCAAAATAGGTTGAATAAAAACTGAACCAAAACAGGGCTTATATTTGATTACATTGTCTTCGAGCAGCGACATGGTGGCTTAGTGGTTAGCATGTTCTCCTCTCAGCGCTAGGAATTCCCGCTTCGAATCCCCATCTGGGTGGAGTTTCCATGTACTCCCCGTGTCCGCGTGGATTTCCTCCGGGTTCTCCGGTTTCCTCCTTCAGTCCAAAAACATGGATCAAGTCAATTAAGTTCTCCAAATTGCCCCATATAGAGTGTGTATGTGTGCGTGTCTGAGTGAGTGTGTGCCCAGCGATAGATTGGCACCCTGTCCTGGGTGTATCTGCCCAGCGCCCGAAACGTTCTCCCCTGAATGGGCATGGGGAACCTCCCCCCCGCTACCCTAATACAGGCTAAAGCGGAAGATAATGGGTGGATGGATGTTTTTGAGCATGATGTGCAAAGTAAAACTTGATTATTTCTGCAGAACCATCACTTCTTCAGAAGATCAGCTCAATGAGACTGGAAGACTCTAAAGAGGACTCAGATATTCAGCTGACTGTAGGTCAGGAGGAGAAAACATCAGGCAGGTCTGGTCTGATTGAGGTCATCTCTAGCACTGAGGTAGTTCAACGCCAGCAGCCGAAACACCAGCTAACAGTCTGCTCTGAGGGCAGCAACTCCGTCAGGAACCTAAAGCTGCTTGTGGAGCTTCCTGGTGTTAGTTCAGTGTCCCAATGCCAGCTCAGCCTCAGCCAGGTTAGTTCCACTTCATGTGCCTCATCTACAGTTCTTTGTTTAAACTAAACTGGCACCTCTTGCATCTTCATACAGTCGGATGCAAAAGTTGACACATTTTCTTATTAGTTGTGATGAAGTGATGTAGTGATTTATTTTGCATGCAGTGTTAACACATATAGGAATTTGTCCTCCACATTCAACACATCCATCTAGTTAAACACGCACATATACACTCGCCGAGTGAAGTGAGCACACATGTCCAGAGCGGTGAGCAGCCCAGTATACATTTTTTCCATTATTTATTCATAATAATGCAATAATGCACGGTGTACATTTTTCTCTTGTACGTCACTGAATCCTCCAAATTTCTTGGTTCTTGTACTAATATTGCTGCATGCAAGTAATTAATTAATTATTTTATAATTTTTGCAGTATTACTAATACTTATTCTACTTACCCATGTCCAACAAATGTGAACAGAAGACCCATTAATGTGCCATTAGACCGCCAAATGTGGGCATAATAATGACTCGTGGTGATTCACATCATTGCCATCGTTTTTGTTAATCTCATATTTATTATGTGATTTAGGCTGATGCACTGCTGGAAGTGGAGGATATGTATTTTCTTCAGCTTCAGTTTCCTGAACCAGTCAATGAGGAGACATGTCATGCAGTCTTTAACAAAAAGAAACAGATACTGACGGTTACTGTGTCAATACAAGTTAATCAATAAAAGAAAATGGATCTAATTGCATGTTGTGCAATGGTGGCTTTGTCATGTAAGGGTGCTAAGCGGGCCTATCAGCACAACCCTGTTACATGTGTGCCCAGGGATCCCCTCCACACCTCCAGAGGCCAATCTGATCCCAGTTGTAATTGTCTAACCTAAAAGCCATTCTGCCTTTGTCTTGGGAGCTATGACAAACCAGCATATTGCTTGAAATTTTGTAGTGTTCATATTACTACACAATTTAGTGTGTTTGTTATATATTAAACCTGCTTTTGGATCCTATCCCATGTCTGAGTCCGACATCATAACTGCACAACTTGACTTAGGGTGTGTCAGTGTGTCTTGTCTATTGTAAAAAAAAGTAAAAGTGCACTAATTCAAAAAGCGAAAAAGGCATGCACTTGTTTTATAAATTATGCACAAAATATAAAAAATCTAAAATCTAAAAAAAGCTATGCACAATATAGTGTAGAATATATAATGCATTCTCTGCACAAATGCTGTGACATTTAATAACATTCAGTGTTGTTGGACTTGCATCTATATTGACAATTCACTGCCAAGATAACAATAAATGTCTGATTGTTGACTGTTGCTTAAGTTATTTTTCAGTTGGTGATTTACGTTGCTAAGAAAAATACACCAGACCTGAACACACCTCATTTTGAGACCACCATGCCCATCGGTGTAGATATATTCAAAAGCCCCGTTGCTTGACCCAGACGAGATGTGTGAAAATAGACCTTTGGCGTGATATCTCAGTAGTTAGGATGTTGGGCTATCTATATTAACCACAGTTTATATATCAGTTTATTGTATTGTAATGTCAATTTAATGTGCTCCGTGAGCTACTACCAAGGACAAATTCCTTGTATGTGAAGCATATTTGTCCAATAAAGCCTGATTCTGTCCATATTTGTCCAATAAAGCCTGAAGGTTGTGGTTTCAAATCCCAGGTCCACTGAAGTTACCAATGTGGGTCCTTGAGCAAAACCCTTAAACCCCATAGCTTCAGGGTTGCTGTGGCCCCCCCTGTGCTCGCCTTGGAAAGTTGCTTTGAATAAAAGCGTCTGCTAAATGACCAAATGTTATGTAATGTAATGTTTGGCGGGGAGTAAGATAGCAATGAGCATCATGACGTGCCTTGCACAGGGTGTAAAAAAGGGCTCTAAACATCTCCTCTCTCTCTTTCTCTCTGTCTTATTATCTTCCATTAATGATACATCCAGGACCGAGTGCCCATCCATCGGGTATTAAATATTTAGATGGGGTAATTTAGAGCCGCCAATTCATCTTAAATCCATGAATATGGACATTGGGAGGGTAATCAAGTCTCCACCTAGATCGGCCACTACGCCACTGTACCACCCGCCCTAAACATCTTAAACCATTAATGGATGTAATTTTAGTTACACATACATAAACAAAAAAGAGAAGTGTTTGTATAAATATAAGTTTTTTTTTTTTTTTTTTTACTGAAACAGAACAGCTGGTTTCAGCACAGATGTGAAACAGTACATACATGTACACTAGACAAGAATGTGAGGTATCATCAAAAACACATTTTATAATAAAATGACACAAACTTTACAAATGGACTGGTCCCATCCTTCCAGCTTTGCAATTTTAAAAGCAGCAATCAAGTCACATGACATGATGCAATTCTTGTTAAAGACATAAATTTTAAAAAAAATAGTCTAAGTATGATGCTATGAATGATACATTAAGCAACAAATCTGAACATATACAGTATGTTAATTATTATCAATGTCCATTAAATCTATTAGTGATGGTTCATGCTTTAATGCATCGACTCTCAGTGGCTCAGCCCTGCTTACAGCAGAACATTGTTTTGGCAGCATGGTGGTCTTGTGGCCAATCACATGTGATTTACCATTCTGTTAAAAGACTCATAAATAATACACTCAGAAGTTAAGCAGCATCTGGATGCCGTTTAAATATATTGAGAAAATATAACTTCATAACAGTTAAGCGGGAATGGGGTCTCCTATGGTAATCCATGTTTTGGGCTTTGGACAGATACACCCAGGACAGGGTACCAATATATCACTGGGGACACCGTTACTTACACAGACACACACACACACACTATATAGGAGCAATTTAGATGTGGGCAATTTGGAGTAGCCAATTTACCTTGAATCCATGTTTTTCAACTTGGACAGAAAACCAGAGAACACAGAGGAAACCCATGCAGACATGGTGAGAACATGGAAACTCCACCTGGGATTTAAACCCTAATCTAGTTTAATCTAACTTGTATCCTCAGTGCTGAGAAGCGAACATGCTAACCACTATGCCACAGTGATTAAATAGTATGTTGTGAGCATAGGACAATTTAGAGCAGCCAATTCACATTGAATTCATGTTTTTGGACTGTGGGAGGAAACCGGAGAACCCAGAGAAAACCCACACTGACACAGGGAGATAATGGACACTCCACACAGATTGGGATTCGAACATGGTTCCCCAGTGCTTAGAGGCAGACGTGCTAAACACTACACCACCATGTAAAAATAAAAATAACTGCTGTTGTAACAGATCAAATATTAAAAATTTGGTAATTGTAAGGTTTCTTATAAAAATGATTTGCAAAAGGATTTATCAACACACAAAGAATTCATATTCACCAATTTAGGCTAAAATATGAGACTACAGATACTTTTTGATACAGCCACCTGTCATAAAAGAGCTGAACATCTCATCACAAGCATCTATGTGGAAAATTTTGTGAGTAATAAAGACTTTACATGTAAATCTGTTTAAATCGTCGATCTTTGTAACATGTTTTTAAAATGCATTCAAAGCTAAATTCAGAACGGTAAAATTCACAGTACCAGTACACAATGTAATGTCACTCACGTTGTTGTAAACAGTTTCAGCATGACATGGTCTATAGACTTTATGTTGAGATAAAATGGAACAGGTTTCTGAGGTGTTGCGGTGTGAACAGTTAGGATTCATTACAGTTCCTGGATCAGTATGGCTGTTTTCCCGGCTTTAGTTATCTGCCCTCGTTGTGGTGTTCTTCCACCCAAGCAACAATCTTTCCTTCCCATCCAGGTATTATAGCATCATCCTGGAACACCTAAAGATAATCAAATATAGATAGGAGCAGCTTTTATTAAAAAATAACTAAATATCCAACCGTTACCATAACAACATTTGACTCAGTTCATATTTGAAATCCCCATCAAATCAAATCAAATCCCCAAGCCAATCAAATTTTGGGTGCTGGGCAGATACACCCAAGACAGGGTGCAATCTATCGCTGGGACACTCACTCACACAAACACACACACAATATAGAAGCAAATTAGAGCAGCAAATCTACTTTGTATCCATGTGTTTGGACTGTGGAGGGAAACCGGATAATGGAAATTTAAACCTGAATCCCCTGTGCTGAGAGGCAAATGTGCTAACCACAAAGCCACCGCGATTATACAGTATGTTGTGAATCTGCTTCCAGTTGCTTATTCTAAGTGGTTTTAGGGAAAAAAAATGTAAATAATACGTTTTTACTGCGGGCAACACGGTTGTTCAGTGTGTAGCACATTCGCCTCTCAGCGTTGGGGATTCAGGTTTGAATAACAATCTGGGTGGAGTTTCCATGTTCTTTCTGTGTCTGTGTATGCTTCATCTGGGTTCTCCGGTTTCGTCTCACAGTCCAAAACTCACTCTGTGTGAGTGAGTGTGTGCCCAGCAATAGATTGGCGTTCTGTCCTGGGTGTATCTGCCCAGCACCTGAAAAGTTCTCCCCTGGATGGGCACCCACCCTAGTAGAGGATAAAGCGGAAGATAATGGATGAACGAATTAATGTTTTTAACGCAATTAACAGCTATCAATCACAGTTTTGTTTAGGCGGGGTCCAGGTGTTGGGAAACAATGATAAATGTGTTTAATAGGTGAAGACACATTTTTTCTGCTTGTTGGTGAAAAAGGTGAAATAGAATGTTCAAACTGGTTGAAAGTGTACTTACTTCCTCCTTTACTGTTCCAAACTCTGGGTCCAGTGTTTTGAAGTGATATCGAAAATTGTTGTTTCGTCCTACTGTTGCTTTGAAATCCTGAAGCGTGATCTCTCCGAGTCTAAGACGTTATGATTCATTCAGAATAATGTACAGAATCAGTCAACTGAACACATTAGATTTACTATTCATAAATACCTTTTAGGGATGTTTACTAGGAAAGGTGTAAGGGAACGATCTGTGAAGTAAAGTACTTTGGTTGAAGTCACTGCACTGAGCACAGGGCTGCTGTGAGAGTGTGGCATCTCTGAAAAAGATAAATCCTCACACTTATTCAGAGCACTTTCCATGACTGATGAACTATATTTTAGTGATTCCGAAGTAGCTCACTTGCACTAGGTGGCCAGGACTCACGATCTGTGTGATTAGCTTTTCGTCCAGGAGATTTGATCGAGGCCTGTTTGGACAGAAGTCGAATTTTTTGTTTAAATTGAAGCTGATTATGGACTATGATGATGGGAGTTTTTAAAAACATGTCCTGTCAATGGACTGTTTTAAAATTTATAATCACTCAGACATCAGAAAATTGTCAGACAAAAAGTCAAACATCAGAATATTGTCTGTTGTAAAAATATCAACATATATACAGTATGTTGAGTAAGTACAAAATAAGCCAGTCCAGAACAGGTAAAGATCATGCAACATGCATGTACAAAAAAAAATCACAAAAATCAAAAATATCACTGTTTGGGCGGCAGGGTGACATAGTGGTTAGCATGTTCGCCTCTCATTTCTATTTCGAATACTAATCTGGGTGGAGTGTACATGTTCTCCCTGTCTCCACATAGGTTTCCTCCGGGTTCTCTGGTTTCCTCCCACAGTTCAAAAACATGGATCAAGGTCGAATAAATTCTTCTACTGAACACTACATTAGGCCAGTTTAGATTAAAGCAATTTAGAGCAGCCAATTCACTTTAATGTTTTTGGACTGTGGGAGAAAAACGGAGAACCCAGAGAAAACCCACATGAACAGAGGAAGAACATGAAAACTCCACCCAGATCGGTATTTAAACCTGGATACCCAGTGCTGAGAGGTGAATGTGTTAACCACTAAGCCACCCATCCATCCATCCATCCATTATCTTCCGCTTGTCCGGGGTTCGGGTCGCGGGGACAGCAACCGAAGTAGTGAGACCCAGACCTCCCTCGCCCCAGCCACCTCCACCAGCTCGACTGAGGGAACCCCGAGGCGTTCCCAGACCAGCTGAGAGATATAATCCCTCCAGCGTGTCCTGGGTCTTCCCCGGGGCCTCCTTCCAGCCAGACTTGCCTGGAACACCTCCCTAGGAAGGCGCCCAGGAGGCATCCTTACCAGATGCCCGAACCACCTCAACTGGCTCCTTTCAATGCGGAGGAGTAGCGGCTCCACTCTGAGTCTCTCCTGAATGATCGAGCTTCTCACCCTATCTCTAAGGGAGAGCCCAGCCACCCTGCGGAGAAAACACATTTCGGCCGCTTGTATTCGCGATCTTGCTCTTTCGGTCATTACCCAAAGCTCATGACCATAGGTGAGGGTTGGAACGTAGATTGACTGGTAAATCGAGAGCCTTGCCTTGTGGCTCAGCTCCTTCTTCACCACAACAGACCAGTATAGGGTCCGCATCACTGCTGACCCCGTGCTGATCCGTCTGTCAATCTCCCGCTCCATCTTACCATCACTCGTGAACAAGACCCCGAGATACTTAAACTCCTCCACTTGAGGCAAGATCTGATCCCTGACCCAGAGAGGACTCTCCACCCTTTTCCGACTGAGAACCATGGCCTCAGATTTGGAGGTGCTGATTCTCATCCCAGCCGCTTCACACTCGGCTGCAAACCGATCCAGCAAGAGCTGAAGTCCGCAGCCTGATGATGCTAACAGGACCACATCGTCTGCAAA
>JAFMOD010000228.1:2347505-2393238 GCA_019802435.1 Corydoras maculifer
CCTCTCAAGGAGATTGGACCCAGAACCCGAGCTGTGCGTTGAGGTGAGCCCGACTATATCTAGCCAGTATCTCTCAACCTCCCGCACAAGCTCAGGCTCCTTCCCTGCCAGTGAAGTGACGTTCCAAGTTCCGAAAGCCAATTTTAGCAACCGAGCATCGCGACGCCCAGGCCCACGCCTCCGGCCACTGCCCGATCCACACTGCACCGAACCCCTATTACTACCCCCCCACAGGTGGTGAGCCCATTTGAGGGGGAACCCATGTAGCTCCTTCGGGCTGGGCCCGGCCGGGCACCATGGGAAAGTGCCCGACCACCAGACGCTCGCTGACGAACCCCATCCCCGGGCCTGGCTCCAGGGTGGGACCCCGATAACCCTATATCAGGCAGGGTACCAATATCGGGCAGGGTACCACCCATTTAATCTAATCTAATTTAATCTACTGTAATCTAAGTTTAGGATTCAATTTGCAAAGGGAACATCCTTCGGTTTCAAAAACACAGTAAATCTTTTACGTGCCTTTCTGTCCTGCTTTTTCTTAGTATCATTAGTATGTAAACGGTCTATCAAACTGGACATCCCCTGCTCCAATGTGTCTAGTGTATGATGCTGTGGGTCATGACCACTGAAGCTGTTCCTCAGACTGCGCAGAGCGTCTCGCACCAGCTGCAGCTCATCCCCCTGTCACATACACAATAAACATGACAGGGGAAATTTTATTTGATTATTTACAGCCAAAATTCACATTCACTCTAAAATATAGCCTTGACTCACCAATCTGTGTGAAAAAGGCGTGGATGATGTTTCTGTTGTGTTGCTGTAGCCATTGTTGTCACAACTTAACAACTAGAATTTACCGGAACAAATGTTGCACATAACCTTTAGTTAACACTTTTGTTTATTAGATCTTTTAACTGGTATTTTGAGAAATTAAGATAATGACTTTGTATATGCTTTGTATGTTTTATAATTTTACCCGGTGCTGACTGTCGTTAAACTCGTTAAGTTTGCACAATGCCTCCTCCAGTTTAGCTTGCTGCTGCTGCAGATGTCTTTCCTTCTGTGCAATTTCTTTCTATGAGAAACAAAAATTGTAATATTCAAATCCCTGTCTATGACGTTTACTCAGCATATATTAATGTTAATTAATGACCGTATTGAATGACTGTATTGATCAGGGGATACGTACTTTATATTCACTCAGCAATCTGTCACGATCACTTAGCTTTCTTTGTAACTCACTCTGGAAGCACATAGATTATAAATATTAATTTTAATTTTCCAACTCTTTTTTCTACCAAGAATATATAATGGCATACAACCGTATTAATATATATAGCTCTAAATCCAGACAAAAATAAACCACAGTCACAGTTCCTCCTTACCCTTGTCCTTGCATTTGGACTGAACCGGTAAAATCTGCATATAATTTTTTTTTTGGACGAAAAGTCACTTGGGAAGATAATTTGCTGTTATATGCAGAATTACTTCATTTGCTCCTAGTGTGGAGGATTTAAATTTTCACATACTGGGAACGGACCCAAGACCTACAGCAAGTCATTGTTGAATAAATCTCTTCACGAACAAGATTAGTTCTGCTCACATTCACTTCATCAGTTTTGAGTCAGTAAGTCTCTGTCACAGTGAGATTTTGCTTATGTTTTCATTCATGAATTCATTCCAAAATAAAAGAAAAATAAAAAAGAATGAGAAAAACACGTCTCTGTGTTTCTCCTAGATAAAAACGAGATCAAATGGAAAAAACATTGGATTAGACTTATTTCTGGGTTTAGGCACATGATAGTGGATTTAACTTCTGCCTTTAATCACTGTGGTCTATGGTTAGGATGCAGCCAATATGTCGATCTTTAAATTGAATATTTAATACCAGTGCTAAAAAAACTTATAAGATTTAAGTGAGAAACACAGTGCCTAAAGGAATGAATGAAAAATTGACAGAACAACTATTCTAAATGTGAAAGTCTAGTGAGTTTGAGTTGATTGAGTCCACTCACATTCTGCCCTTCAAGTTCTTCCTTGGTCATGCTGGATCGGAGAAGCTCCTGTTTGAGCTGCAAAACCGAATCCTCTTGTACTGACATACGGTACTGCAAGGAATCCTGCAATGAGACACATTTACATTACATTACATTACATTACATTACATTACATTCAAGGTTATTCGGCAGATGGTTTTATCCCAAACAACTTACCAGTGTACCAACTTGATGTTTTGGGTCCAAGGTACAGGGTTAGTCATTTTAGCCCTTTTGGAGCAATACGGGTTAAAGGCCTTGTTTAAGTGCCCACTTAGACTTGGGATTTGAACCCACAACCTTTAGATTAATAGCACAACACCCCTAACTTCACGTTATTTTATTTTCCCAACTTTTATCAAACTATACTGAAATCTGTAGCTACACATTTGCTTGAACCTAAAGTTCAAAAGGTTATAAGAGCTTTGTAAGTTGAGCTTACTATACAGTTCCTATTAGACTTACAGTACAAAATACATTCTCCCCTGGATGGGCATGAGGAACCCCCCGCGACCCTAATATAGGATAAAGTGGAAGATAATGGATGGATGTATTATTTGTCATCTATTGGTAAGTTAGTTTAAAACTAAGAAGTATTGTATTCTAAAAACAGGGAAGCAACAGAAAAGGAATACAAAATCAGTGTGGTCTAATGTTTTCTGCTTACCTTAACTGCCTGCAGATTGCGAGCCTCTTGCTTATATCTCAGCAGCTCCCTCTGAAAGATACATTTCATAATTCTGAAACTACGCTTCACCGGTTTCATTCAATGGCCACTGAATATTTATACTTTTCATTCACACTGACCTTCAGATCCAGGGACTCTTCCACACTCTGATCGAGGCGACTGCGAATGACTATCTGTAAACAAGAAATTATTTTTAACTTTCACTTGCATTTGGCAAAAATGGATATAAACCAATAGGTAAAAACAATATCAGTCTAACAAAGAAATAAATACAGTATTACCAGCTGCTGCTCAGCATTTGCTGCACTGTCTACAAACAGAGGAGTTGTCTGTTCATCTTCAGGCAGCGACCCTTGAAGCAGCAATGCCTGCGTTTGACAAGCAAGCAAGAAATAAATTTATTTATATAGCACTATTGTCACAATAATATACACATATTTATTTATATACACATTATATATACATATGGGGTGGCTTAGTGGTTAGCACGTTCGCCTCTAAGCACTAGGGATTCCCGGTTCAAATCCCAATCTGGGTGGAGTTTCCATGATCTCCCTACGTCCGCGTGGGTTTCCTCTGGGTTCTCCGGTTTCCTCCCACAGTCCAAAAACATGGATCAAGGTCAATCAAGATAATTCTTCAAATTGTCCCATATAGAGTGTGTCTGTGTGAGTGAGTGTATGCTCAGCGATAGATTGGTGCCCTGTCCTGGGTGTATCTTCCCAGCGCCCGAAACGTTCTCCCCTGGATGGGCATGGGGAACCCGCGACCCTAGTAGAGGATAAAGAGGAAGATCATGGATGGATAGATATATACATATTTAATTATATACACATTTTATATATATATATATATATATATATATATATATATATATATATATATATATATAAAAAAACCCGATGATGATTTATTGCTGCCTATAGGATCTAGTAAAAAAGATTGTTGAACATAGTTATTATCTACCTAGTTTTTAGTTTTATCTACCTAGTTCATATGTCCCTGGTGGCACTTTTAGCTAGCAAATAAACTTTTTACCAGCAAAATGGTGGCTCACCTGCAGCCTTGATACCATTTTCCTGGTCTCCTGCATCTCTTTTTCCAGTTGTTCCTGCTGGGCATAGAGCTGCTCTTCCCAGGAGCTTCCTTCTCCTGTCCCAGCATGCTCTGGCCCTGGAGTCGGCTCATTGGTCAACAATTTTACAGCATTTTCTGGAACAAAGACAAAAAAATAAACGATAAAGCAGGAAGGAATTTGTAATCGCAAGACACTAAATGTGCTACAAATGTTCTATGGAGTAATATCTTACTAATTTAGTTCCCCTGACTTCTACAGATTGAAAAAAACAGGAGTCATTTGGTTCCTTTGTAGTAAAAAAAGAATTCAATATACATTTAGATGTACATTTAGATTATTTTGAACAAGCAAAGTGTATTTTTAATGTTTTTTTTATTAATTTTTACCTTTGAGGCTTTGTGGTTGTTCTGTGTGGTTGCGTGCAATCTCATCCTGCTTTTCAGATTGTCCAGAAATATATTCCTCTTTGGGTGTGTGTGTGGGACTGGATGAACTGAGACTGTAAAGGAAGTTCATAAAAGCAATACCATTACAAACCTTTTCATAGTTAAATCAATATACATATACAGTGTAAACAGTAAGGTCTTACATATGTGGACATTCAAAGACAGAATTGAATTTTTTAGTTCCATTGAAGGCAACACAGTAGTTTAGTAGTTTAGTGGCCTTTCAGCACTGGGCATCCAGGTTCTAATGTGGGTGGAGTTTCCATGTTCTCTCTTTGTCCACGTGGATTTTCTTTGGGTTCTTCATTTTCTTCCCACAATCCAAAAACATGAATTCATGGTAAATTGAATGCTTTAAATTGCCCCATATAGTGAGTGTTTGTGTGAGTGAGTGCCCAGTGTTAGATTGGCATCCTGTCTTGGCCGTATCTGCCCAGCACCTGAAAAGTTCTTCCATGGATGGGCATGTGGAACCCCCGTGAACCCAAGTAGAGGATAAAGCAGATGCATAATGAATGAATGAATAACTGGCATCATTTCAGTTAAAGGATGTGAAAAACCTTGATCTAATAGAAAATCTGCTGAGTGTAAAGGTTTGATTCATTATATTACGTCACCACCAAACACTACTGTATACTTTAAGGCATAGTTTTTTTATGGCACACACTTTATATGGCTTTATATGGCTATGACAGTGTCTCTAAAAGACAGGAAAGGACCTGGAAGTAGCTGAGATGAAGATATTGCATTTTGAAATAAGTTTATGAAAGGAACAGCACATGTAGGATGTTTTGAACACAAATTTAGGTACGGTTGAGGTGTTTTGGATGTTTACATGAGGCAGGATAAGGCAGACGGATGCTGAGAATGGAACCACCAGGCAGGAGAGGAAGGCCAAAGGGGATGCTCAAAGATGATGTGAGGCAGGACATGCAGGTGGTAAAAAGTTAAAACAGGGTGAGATAATACTAATGATCCGCTGTAGCGGCTCCTAATGGGAAAAGCTGAAATGAAAAGAAAATGAACTTACACGTAATTAAAATAATTTTTAATGAATGGATGACTCATTAAAGATGACTGAGGTTAGGAACAAAGTTTTAAATTTGCATAAGAGCAAAAATGAACCACATTGTGGTTTATTCAAATTAAAAAGGCATTCTCAATATTTATATTTGATTACACAAATTAAAAAATGTATTTTGTTTGTGAGTTCTCCAGTTTCCTTCCACAGTCCTAAAACATGGATTTAAGGTTTAATGAATTCTCTAAATTGCCCCATATAGAGAATGTGTGTGTGTGTGTGTGTGTGTGTGTGAGTGAGAGCAAGTGTGAGCCAGTGATAGATTGGCCCCCTATCCTGGGTGTATCTGCCCAGCGCCTAAAGCGTTCTTCCCTGAATATGCATGTGGAACCACCCCGCGACCCTAGTGGAGGATAAAGCAGAAGATGATTGATGGATGGATTATTGAATGAATTAATTATTCATTCATTCATTCATTATCTTCCGCTTTATCCTATATTAGGGTCGCGGTGGGGTTCCCCATGCCCATCCAGGGGAGAATGTCTCGGGCGCTGGGCAGGGCGCCAATCCATCGCTGGGCACACACTCACTCACACAGACACACTCTATATGGGGCAATTTTGAGAATTCAATTAACTTGATCCATGTTTTTGGACTGTGGGAGGAAACCGGAGAACCCGGAGGAAACCCACGCAGACACAAGGAGAACATGGAAACTCCACCCAGATGGGGATTCGAACCGGGAATCCCTAGTGCTGAGAGGCGAACGTGCTAACCACTAAACCACTGTGCCTGAATTAATTAATTAATTAATTTTTTGATTGTATTTTTGTAATCACTGCACTGGGACAACAACACTATATCAAACAGTTGAATAAACTTAGTAGCTTATGATGCAGTAGTACTGTACATCTCTTATGCACTTTCTATAGCTGTCAAGTGTATGACAGTTTATACCATGAAATTTTTTTTAGATGTGGAGCTAAATGTATTGCAGAAAAAGCCTGACCATGGCAGGTGTTATAGTGTGTCGTTGCCAGGCAGTTATTTCTCTACCCACAGCAGTAGCACAGTCTATCACAAAAGCCGTGATCAACTAGATCATATTTATAAAAAACAGTGCATGACATGTTATTAACCAAAATACTATAGTAGATTAACATAAAAACATTAACATAGTAATAAATAACATTAGAAAAGACTGTAACATTAGATGCTGAATAACATGAACAGAGCAAGAGAGGCGGGGTCCATTTGATGTATATGTCTGAAACAGAGCAGAGAGAGAAAAGGCAAGCGATATGATACAATGCTGAAGTATGATGTGCTAGCTTTTAAACCATACCATTTCATTGGTTTGGCTCCCATGCTGGTGGCAGTTCATTTAACCTCCATGATGTTCTTTTCCAACATGTGATGTATGATGTGGCAGTGGGATAGAATCAAAACAAAACGGAGCACCACAGTGAAAGGGGTGGGTACGCCTATCTACACTAACAAAAGCAGCCCAAATGGAGCACTATTCTGCAGTCTGGCATTGATGGGAGCCAACCCCCAGCCACAAAACATCCCAAAAATCCCTTTCAGCTTGTGCAAATCCAGATCTACTCCTGTTTGGCAAATCCTCCAAAATAGCATGGGTCATCCAGCGGAGCTTAGGACGCTCTAAATCCTCTTCAAACTGCAGTAAAGTCTGTGTATGAAGCAGGCAGTTCTGGATTCAGTGCTGAATTATAACAAAGCAGGACGAACTGGGTGATACGCTCAGCTCTCTGTCTGCTGTCTTTGCTTTTATTCAGAATTAAATAGATGGATTTTCCCAGTAACTTCTTGATGCTTTTCTGTCTCGACTTTCATATCTTCCTCTGTTGTTCCTGCTTCAGCTCAGACGACTCAGCAATGGTGTGCTTACCCTCCCCCTCTGCCACCATCTCCTCCTCTCCTCCCTCCCTCCCTCCCTCCCTCACTCACTCAAGTGTTCCCACCAAGGGGCTAGGATGTCAACAAATGTGTAAAATTAATGCTTGAATTAAGGCTTTTGATGACAAGTACCTTTTTTCTGCAAAACTGGACATGTATAGATAAAGATATTTCTGATCCTTGCTATATTTTTAATACAGAAATCAACAATATGATGTACAATACATTACATTAATGGGTATAGAGAGGTGTACTTTACCAGATATTCATCAAAATAAAATTTACCATCCTTGCTGTGTAAGGTGCTAATTTATTTAATTATTAGTATACAAACAATGTATTTTTTCATGGGTGGTTTTAGCTTGCATTTACCTTTGGTGATCTTCCAACCTTAATTTAGTAAAGCTTTCCTGTAGATAAACGTTTAATAACAAAATAGTGCTGGCTTTTTAACTCTTCACCCAACTCACCATCAGATAAGAGTGTGACGCTGAAATGATGATGCTGCACGAGATACTACTACTACTATTACTACTACTACTACTAATAATAATAATAATAATAATAATAATAATAATAATTCGGCTCTAAGTGCTGGGGATTCAGGTTTGAACCCCAATCTGGGTGGAGTTTCCATGATCTCCCCATGCCCACTTGGGTTTTCTGGTTTCCTTCCACAGTCCAAAAACATGGATTCAAAGTTAAATGAACAATCTGAATTGCCCCATATAGTATGTGTGTTGTGTGTGTGTCTGTGTGAGTAAGCATGCCCAGCAAAATGCCCGGTCCTGGGTGTATCTGCCCAGTGCCCAAATAATAATAATAATAATAATAATAAAAATAATAATAATTGACAGCACAGACACACACACATTGGACATGATGAGGTCCCCACATGTTAGTGTGTAAACATTTTTTTTTGTATACATATCGGTATACACACACAACCCCCCCCACACGTATATGGGGTAAACAGTTTCTGCTATGCACTAAACTGACCATTGTTTTTTTCTGTTGCTTGGCTTGTGAACATCCCAAACCACCCTTAAAAAAATAAGCAGATTAATTATTGAAATAAATTATAAATGCATCTTCTTCAAATGTATAGCATGTTTTTACTAACATAGGCGTGTGTCATGCAATATCTTTTTTCATATGGTGTATTGTCTTCCACTGTTGACATTTTATTCATTTCATATCCAGGCTATAGTTTCTATGGTAACCTGAAAAACTGGGAACTATTACAAGTGTTTAGTTGAAGGATATCTGGTGCAGATTTTACATTTAATTTACACACAACCCTGTAAATTAAATGTTCAATGGAACATAACATTATCTAACGCAAAGGGAGAAAAATGCCCACTAGTGAGACTCTGTCCAAATCGTGGTTAGCGGCAGAGGGTGTCGCTGTGCTTGCTGCCAGACTGATAGACCTTTTCATCCTGTTTTATTCAAAGCGAATCACTTAATCTGCTTAGACCCGCAGTTCCACATTTTTTGGAGAACAACATCTCTCTCTGCCTAAGTTCTTTACTGACAAGGGTAGATGGAGGCACACTATCCGTTCAT
Organism: Corydoras maculifer; assembly: GCA_019802435.1. Lineage (NCBI taxonomy): Eukaryota > Metazoa > Chordata > Actinopteri > Siluriformes > Callichthyidae > Corydoras > Corydoras maculifer. The sequence continues at coordinate 2,356,264 of JAFMOD010000228.1, forward strand.
GTTCCATCCAGAATTCTTTGGCACAAGGCTCTGGTTGAGCTCTAGCCAGATTACAGAAGGCTTTGGTCAAAACTATGCCCATCCAGTGAAACAACATCTTTCCATGGTTGTAAAAGCAGTGTGTCAGCAAATTAAAATCCCTGCCAATAATCCTTGGTGCTGTGTATGACTGATCCGTGGTGTGAGGCAGTACTGTTGCATTAGGGCAAGTCAAAAGGGCAGAAAGGAAGAGAGCCACACAAACATTTGACCTCATTAGTGACACCACTAGAGGGGTGTGAAGTTGGATTTGGCTTGATGAGAGCATAAATATGGACCGAAGCTGGGGCAGGAGCTGTACATCCACAGAGGTAACTGTCAACCAACACCACTGGATGAAATAATGAATATCGCAACCATGAACCCTTGGTTTCGTCGTTCCTTTTTCCCAGCTTTCTTTCCTTTTCAGATTTTTAACCAACAAATCTGGGATCAATTGGATAGTGAAGCTTTTGCACCCTTCTACTCTATGCTTTACTATCGACCTTATTTTTGGCGTTACCCAAACTGGTGGGAAAGTGGCATGTCAGAGGTAAGACAGCTCTCATTGATAATGCAGTGCATGATGCTAATGCATGGGCTAAATTGGTTTTAATGTCACTCTCATATGCAGGTAAGAATGGAAAAGGAGTGTTTCATCATTAATTTGGATGTCAAGCACTTCTCTCCTGATGAGCTGTCAGTCAAAGTCAATGATGATTATATCAGTATTCATGGCAAACATGAGGAAAGACAGGTAAATATGTGCAAAACCAGAAATTTTGAAAATGAAATTATATTTACATCCAATTTATAACATAATCCATTATATTTACATATAGGATTTGACCCATTTCTCACAGGATGAACATGGCTTTGTGGCAAGGGAGTTTTTTAGGAAGTATAAAGTGCCAGCAGGAGTGGATCCCAGAGCCTTCACTTCGTGCCTGTCCTCTGATGGCGTGTTGAGTATCTGTGCTCCACGAAAGCTTAAAGATGTACCTGAGCGCTGCATCCCCATCAACTGTGAGGATAAAGTTTCTGCCCCAAAGTGAAAACACCAGAATGTTGCACCCCGTCTCTAGGCTTAGCCTATCATATTTCCCTATTGCATTATGTTCAATCTCATTACTGTGCCGTTGCACAGTATATAATACACACACACACACACACATATAAAAACACACATACATAACATATGGTATTAACTAAATTTAACATTGATTCCCACACATTTGATTGTTCCCCTCTTCAGTAATCACACCTATATTAGCGAATAACATACACTAACAATTTGTTTGTTTTTCTTATTAAATTGTGTTAATGCAGCTTGTGGGTTTTTCTTCAACAAAGAATTAATATGTTACATTATGGTGCTAACCCAAGTATCTGGGACCCATTGCTTTGCTTATTATAAAATCAAAATTGACATAATCAACACTGTGTTTGTGTGTTTTGAAGCTTGATTAATTTGACAACAAAACATAATCATTCGGCCTTAAACAATAGAGCACTATTGCTTAACTTAAAGTCTTTATGCTTTGACTTATTTACCTCCAAATATAATATATACAACCCAAAACAAAAAAGGCAAATACAAGCAAATGCATTTTCAAAATTGTTTTGATAAAAACATTAATATGACTGAAAAATAACAGTTTTCTTTTAAAATATGTGATGGGGCATTTACTATTTTGAACTTCAAACTGGACTACTTTTTAATATCAGTTTAAATACTTTCTTTGGATAAGAATTATAAGAATTGACCTTCAGTGAATAATAAATTTTCTAAAACATAATACTACAGGGCACGGTGGCTTAGTGGTTAGCACATTCGCCTCTCAGCGCTAGGGATTCCCGGTTCGAATCCCCATCTGGGTGGAGTTTCCATGTTCTCCCCGTGTCTGCGTGGGTTTCCTCCGGGTTCTCCGGTTTCTTCCCACAGTCCAAAAACATGGATCAAGTTAATTGAATTCTTAAAATTGCCCAATTTAGAGTGTGTATGTGTGAGTGAGTGTGTGCCCAGCGATGGATTGGCGCCCTGTCCTGGGTCTATCTGCCCAGCGCCCGAGACGTTCTCCCCTGGATGGGCATGGGGAACCCCACCGCGACCCTGATAGAGGATAATCGGAAGATAATGAATGAATGAATGAATAATACTACAGTATAGTTTTACTCCATAAGTACTGAAACACATGGGCCACAGGAATGTGGAAATTTTAAAGACTATTTTTATTCGAGAAATATTAATATATGCTCATTAAATAGCATGATAGTAATTTAACACAAATTAGCTTACTGTGTTTAACAAACTTGCAGTCATTCATTCATTATCATTTGCTTAATCCTCTACTAGGGTTGCAGGGTGAGGGGTGGGGTGGGAGGTTCCCCATGCCCATCCAGGGGAAAACGTTTCAGGTGCTGGGCAGATACACCCAGGACAAGGTGCCAATCTATCACAGGGAACATTCACTCACACAGACACACTCTATATGGGGCAATTTGGAGGATTCAATTTACCTTGAATCCATGTTTTTGGACTGTCAGAGGAGAACCTGGAGAACATTCACATGGACACGTCGAGAACAGGAAAACTTCACCCAGATTGGAATTCAAACCTGGATACCCAGTGCTGAGAGGCGAACGTGCTAATCACTAAGCCACTGTGCCGCCCCAAATAAATACATTCACAACATCTTTGGTTTTGTTAGTTGCGAAATTTAAGCATTGTGTCTATGTAAATTCTACAATCTGTTCTTATGAACTTTAAGTATGATAAAGTTTTTTAAATTTGCTTTATGTATATAGAATTTAGCTAAAATTCTAACTAGATTTAGGGCGGCACGGTGGCTTAGTGGTTAGCACGTTTGCCTCTCAGCACTAGGGATTCGCGGTTCGAATCCCAATCTGGGTGGAGTTTCCATGTTCTCCCCGTGTCCGCGTGGGTTTCCTCCGGGTTCTCCGGTTTCCTCCCACAGTCCAAAAACATGGATCAAGGTCAATTGAATTTTCCAAATTGCCCCATATAGAGTGTGTCTGTGTGTGAGTGAGGTTGTGCCCAGCAATAGAATGGCGCCCTGTCCTGGTTGTATCTGCCCAGCGCTTGAAACGTTCTCCTATGGATGGGCATGGGGAACCCCACCGCGACCCTATTAGAGGATAAAGCGGAAGATAATAGATGGATGGATGGATATAACCAGATTTATTATAAAACATTAAACTGTTGTTTCTTATAAGAGTCTCAGATATATATATATATATATATATATATATATATATATATATATATATATATATATATATATATATATATATATATATATATATATATATATAACAAAAGTGAAAGACAAACGCTGTATATCGTGTTTTCCACACGGGGCGCTGTGATCAGGGCGTCTCGATGATCCGCACACAGCACTGGAGCAAACTCGAACTGTTTCCGGTTGGAGACGTGGCTCTTGTTTCTGCTGCAGACGCGGCTGCTGGAGGTTTTCAGTTTATAAACATAAACGAGAGTTTTTATAAACACTGGAATAACTAACTGTGGAAGTTAGCACCTCGGGACGGCGCAAAGATGGTATGCTCATTTTATTCAAGTTAAAATGCCTACAAGGTGTGTTTTTTAACTTCAGCTCCTGCTAACATAGCTATCTGTTAGCTTCTGACAGGGTACGCAGAGGTTAGCTAACGTACACAGCTGTCATCTGTTTTCAAAGCTAAATGTTGACCAAACGTTCTTAAATATGTGTTTAAAATAATCCTACACGTCACAGACATTTCTTATCAAACATAGGGCTGAGTAACATGCACTCAGGGTGGAAGTCACTCGTACGAAAAGTTTCTTCTTCTTAATACAAGTTTGTTCATTAAAGGCTTTCAGAGTGTTTGTTTAATTGTTTCATTTTTATGTAAGAACCATTCATAGAACATCTCTCTTAACTAAAAGGTGATGTGGTTACAACGAGAATCCTATTGAGATGTGTAACATTAAGGCCCTTTAGACCCAAGCTTTAAAATTATTTAAACAATGAAATCAGTGATTTAATACAGTTAAGTAGATTACCGTTACTTAATAATATTAATTGCTAGGTTAACAATAACGTAAAATGTTAATACAAGTGTGGAAAACAAGCGAATTCGAATGTTAAAAGGTCAAGAGAAATATATTTTGGGTGGGGGGGGGGGGGTTTGACAGNTGACAGTCCAAGTCATTTCAATTGAGTTAAAGAGGTAAAATTTGATTTATTGTATAAGGAGGTAAATTTTATCATGTGGTGTCTGAGCTGTAATATCTTTTATTGCTTGTTACCAAGTACAAATCAGAGAAAGGTCTCAGCGTTTCACAATGATTTTGAAACTTTTTCTGGCACAATTAATATGAGCCATGACATGACTCAGTTTTGCTTATTTTGCATTAGCTTATGCAAAATACATCAAATGACTTGCAAAAGTTTGTGCTTACTGCAGTTTGGCAGTGTAGCAACTTAAACCTTCAACCTTGTGGTTAGTAGTTCAGTAATTTACCAACAAGGTGACTATGGCTCTGTCAGGAATTTTATCAGAACTGCCGCATTTGTTGGAACACCTCACCGGTTGGCACAAAGTCACATACAGTAAATCAGAATGTTACATAGATTGCATCCAAAACCATGGTGTGCATGTGCATTTATATATATATATATATATATATATATATATATATATATATATATATATATAAATAAATTCTTACACAACACTTTGGTCATTAAATACTTAGTATTAAATTAAAAAAATACGTGTCAAGCTCACACACACAGACGAAAAATTCTTTAGAATGAAATCTGATTAAACTAGTATTTAAATAATTGATCAAATAATTCATGAATGATCATTAGGTGTACCTCTACTATTTAGTCATTGTGTATTATGAAATTTAAGAATAATTGGGGCGCCGTAGCTCAGTGGTTAGGGCATTGGGCTATCAATCTGAAGGTTGGGCGTTCAAATCCCAGGTCCACTGAAGTTACCAATGTGGGTCCTTGATCAAGGTCCTTAACCCTCATTGCTCCAGAGATGTTGTGATTAACTCTGTGCTCACCTTGTAAGTCGCTTTGGAGAAAAGCGTCTGCTAAATGACCAAATGTAATATATACATATATATATATATATATATATATATATATATATATATATTCATTCATTCATTATCTTCCGCTTATCCTCTATTAGGGTCGCGGTGGGGTTCCCCATGCCCATCCAGGGGAGAACGTCTCGGGCGCTGGGCAGATAGACCCAGGACAGGGCGCCAATCCATCGCTGGGCACACACTCACTCACACAGACACACTCTATAGGGGGCAATTTTGAGAATTCAATTAACTTGTTCCATGTTTTTGGACTGTGGGAGGAAACCGGAGAACCCGGAGGAAACNTGCCCATCCAGGGGAGAACGTCTCGGGCGCTGGGCAGATAGACCCAGGACAGGGCGCCAATCCATCGCTGGGCACACACTCACTCACACAGACACACTCTATAGGGGGCAATTTTGAGAATTCAATTAACTTGTTCCATGTTTTTGGACTGTGGGAGGAAACCGGAGAACCCGGAGGAAACCCACGCGGACACGGGGAGAACATGGAAACTCCACCCAGACGGGGATTCGAACCGGGAATCCCTAGCGCTGAGAGGCGAACGTGCTAACCTCTAAGCCACCGTGCCGCCTATATATATATATATATATATATATATATATATATATATATATATATATATATATATATATATATATATATATATATACATATATAATATATATAATTAGGTTTTGCTTTGTTTTGATGACTCTCTCGATAAACGGACATATCTTTCTCATTAGAGCTCAATGGATTTGTTTATGTTCGCAAAAGCTGATGACTTCAAAAGATCCCTTTGGTTAAATCACCTTTACCTCTTTGGTTTACTTGTATAATTGAGTAGTTCTGTGTATCCATTGCTTTAGTCATAGATATTAAGTGTATGTGTGATATTAATATCTGAATTTTATAGCGTTCCAAAGGGTGATTCAGCCAAAGAGACTTTAAGGTTAAAACTATTATCTTTATAAGATAAGATAATTCAGTGTTGACAGCAACAAAGGGACAATATAACACTAGGTAGTACAAAAAATAAAAGTAAAAAATATCAAAATATCGAGAAAAAAAAAATGCTTAATGATCAACATTAAACTAAAATAAAATACTTTCATACATTAGAGTACAATCATGTACATTTATATACCTTTGGAAAAACAACTGCTCTCAGCAACAAAGATAAAGGTGTTCTTTAAAACCAATAAAAAAAATATAGTAAAAAATTAATATATATGGATTTTAAGGAGGCCAAAACAACTTGATATATACAGACCAAAATATCTATTTGGACAATGGTTTTGATTAAAGCGAAGTGCTGATAAACTCCCAAATTCAAACAAAAAGTATTAGAACTTTGGCTCTTGACTTGTGAGACAGGTTCTTAGATTACAGGGGGGTTTAATTTAGACTGACGTCATGAGAAGGAACCTGATAGACGTTTATTTATTGAGGTTGTGTGTAATTTACATGTAGATTTTAGTTTTTACTTCAGTTTATTGGTTGAAATAAATTATTTAATACCTTTATTTATAATTTTTTTTTAACTGTCAGGTGCTTTTAGCTGCTGCAGTATGCACCAAATCAGGAAAAGCCATAGTGTCACGTCAGTTTGTAGAGATGACACGCACTCGCATAGAAGGTCTGCTGGCTGCCTTTCCTAAACTGATGGGCACAGGGAAGCAGCACACCTTTGTTGAAACAGACAGTGTACGCTACGTCTATCAACCCCTGGAAAAGCTGTACATGGTTCTCGTCACCACAAAGAACAGCAACATTTTGGAGGACTTGGAGACCTTGCGCCTCTTCTCTCGTGTGGTAATATTTTATCCACTGCTTTCGCTTACTTCTTCATTGTACAGCATGTCAGTGTTTAGATTTTCCATGTTGGTGCTTTTTTTGTCTTTAGATCCCTGAGTACTGTCGTGTACTGGAGGAGAGTGAGATCTCAGACCATTGTTTTGATCTCATATTTGCTTTTGATGAGATTGTTGCTTTGGGCTACAGAGAGAATGTCAATCTGGCCCAGATCCGGACCTTTACCGAAATGGACTCGCATGAAGAGAAGGTCTTCCGTGCAGTCAGAGAGGTGAGGTGGCTTCAGATGGTTGCTTCAGACAAGGAAGAAACAAAACGTTCTCCCCTGGACGGACATGGGGAACCCCCCCCGCGACTCTAATATAGGATAAAGCGGAAGATGATGGATAGATGGATGATTTTATGGTGGCCACATTAGTTTTTGAACTTCTAAAACAATGTATTGGTAAAAATTTCTCTGGTCTATTTGTTCGAAAAGTCTCCTTTCATTCTGGGATTATAGTAATCTATTAATGCAAACACCAACAAATTTTCCTTATTGTGTCACAAATTCTTTAACATTTTCTTCCCATGGTTTGTAAGTTGTGTATTGAAGTTCTATGTATTTAAATGATCATGACCTGTAATCTTCCTACAATTTATAATAATGAGTTTAATAGGTTTAAGTTTATAATGCTTTTTATTTGAGAGAACTTTTGAGATAAAATGAAATTTCTTAGTTTTTTCTCTTTCCTTTTTTCCTCTTTGTGATCTTTTCATTTCCACTACACCAGACTCAGGAACGAGAAGCAAATGCCGAGATGAGACGCAAGGCCAAAGAGCTACAGCAGGCGAGACGAGATGCTGAACGTGCTGGTAAAAAAGCACCTGGCTTTGGAGGTTTTGGAAGTTCAGGAATGGGTGGTGGTAGCTCAATCACCATCATCACAGACTCAATGATTGAAGCAGAGAAGCCAAGACCAGCCCCAGCACCAGTGAGGTGTGTAAATCTGATACTAGTCTTAACAGGCATTTACCCTGCTGTGCTCTGGGACTGTAATGGGAAAATCCATGTTCTTTGTCTCCTTCAGGCCGAGTGGTCCCAGTAAAGCACTTAAACTGGGGGCCAAGGGAAAAGAACTCGATAACTTTGTAGACAAACTGAAGTTGGAGGGTGAGAATATCGTCATGCCCAGTGCAGGAAGGAAGATGTCAGAAGCATCTAAAGTCCTTCAGCCTCCAGTGAACACAGAAAGGTACAGCTGTAACAATTTCTTTTTAGTAGTTTTACATACATATTCAGAAAAAATTATGAACTGCAGTTCTGAAATATCAGACGTATTACTCACATAATATTTTACTAATAAAAAAAATTATTGACTTAAGTAAGCTTTAGCTATGCTTGTCCAAATTTCTACTTGAGTAAGAGTGAACTATTATTAGTTATAGACACTTCACATTCTGGCACTCACACACACACACACTACTGTGGAGCAATGCATACAATACAAGATGTTTAATTTTAAACAGATTAATAAAACTAAATGTTATATCTTAGAACTTACTTAAATAATCTGAGTGTTCTGATGGCAAGATGTTCTTTCTATGATCCAGTGTACACCTTAGAATTGAAGAGAAGATTTCTCTCACCTGTGGGCGAGACGGGGGACTGCAGAACATGGAGGTATTGGGTATGATCACCCTGCGAATCACAGATGAGAAAAATGGCCGCATTCTCTTGTACATTAATAACAATGATAAGAAAGGAGTGCAACTGCAGGTGAATTTCATTTACTGCTTTTATTTATGGAATCATTATTATTGTTAATACGATAACTATTGTTTTTAAAAAAGAAAAACAACAACATAAAAAAAGGCTTTTAAACTTTTTTTTGTTTTGTTGTTAATACCATCATGTCGATATTTACAGACTCATCCGAATGTGGACAAGAAGCTGTTCACTTCAGAGAACTTGATTGGTTTGAAGAACCCAGATAAGTCTTTTCCGCTCAGCAGTGATGTGGGTGTGCTCAAGTGGAGGCTGCAGACCACAGATGAGGCCCTCATACCTCTAACTAGTAAGTTAATACCGCTAATTTCACTCTGAATTTGTAGGTAAATGTTTTAGTCCATATGACCGCTCCTTATGTTTGAGGCAATATCTTAAGAGTGCCCTTAGAATTTTTTTTCAATTGTCCACAAATTTTCACTTAAATTCAGAAATGACGTGATCAGATTTTGGTGGTTAAAGGTGGAGGTATGAATGTTCACTTTGAATTAAATTCACTTTTAACTCTTCGGCAGTGTGATCATCCATCCATCATCTTCCGCTTTATCCTATATTAGGGTCACGGAGGGTTCCCCATGCCCATCCAGGGGAGAACGTTTCGGGCGCTGGGCAGATACACCCAGGACAGGGCGTCAATCTATCGCTGGGCACACACTTACTCACTCACTCACACACATGCACACTACATATGGGGCAATTTGGAGAACTCAATTGACTTGATCCATGTTTTTGGAATGTGGGAGGAACCCGGTGGAAACCCACGTAGACACGGGGAGAACATGGAAACTCCATTGGGGATTCGAACCGGGAATCCCTAGTGCTGAGAGGCGGACGTGCTAACCACTAAGCCACCTCCAGTGTGATCATGTGTAAATATTTATATATATATATATATATATATATATATATATATATATATATATATATATATATTAGGGTCACAGCGGTTGGTGTGTGCTCACACTCGTTTCATTTATAGTAAACTGCTGGCCATCAGAGAGCGGTAGCAACTGTGATGTCAACATTGAATACGAGCTGCAGGAGGAAGGCCTGGAGCTCAATGATGTAGTCATTACCATCCCTGTACCGTAAGTCTGTATTAAATTGTAAAAGAGTGTAAAAATTTGTGTGTTTAGATCACAAAATCAGGTGTACACAACCTTAGATGAACCAAAACACATGGCAAATATTACAGTTTTATTACTTATTTAACAAAAATAAAGTCTAAAAATAAAGGCCTTGGGAAAACAACGTATTACATCCCATAAAACCATAACTTGTTGAACCACCCCTGGCAGAAATAACAAGGGTGTGACCAGGATTTATTTGTAAATATGAGACGGCGACAGCAAATCAGGTGAGGTTAAGGATGCACATTTAGTTCAAGGTGGATAAATGTGGGAAAGTGGGAAAGCTGCTAAGAGAAAGATAGAGTAATTTGTGGAGATTTGTACCATAAGCTTAAAAAAGTCTTGTAAAAAGAAGACTTGTTTTGATTTTAATTTGCTATAAAAGCTAGTACTTGTTGCCTGTAATCATTCCACACAAACTTGCTACAGATCATTTTTGTATAACTGTAAATTTCTTACATTGTTCTGGGGAAGTTTTGAGGTTTATTTATGCAGAACATTTAAATGAGCTTGCAGTCCGGAGTGACCAAGTCATTGCAAATCTTTGATTAAAAAAAAATTTATTATTAAATGTATTACCATTGTGTTGTAAGTTTGCCAAAGTTCTTGGATTTATTGTGCTGTTGTCTGAGTTTTGGCCAAATTTGTGTCATTGAAAGATAGTGTACAAATGAGCCCATGGTCAAATTATTGCCTGCATTTTGTCCGTGCCATGTGATTAGTTATTTCTGCATTTTCTACACTAAAATAACTACAATAACAAAAAATAAATTTGTTATTTTTTGTTAAATAAATAATGGTGGGTTAGTCAAAGTATTGTTCATCTATGGTTGTATGTACGTCATTTAAAGACCTTTTTAATATCAGATGTTATGATGTGTTGATAACATTAAACTTTAGATTCAAAAGAAAGTGTAATCCCCCCCCCCCTTTATATCCCCTCCTTTATATATATTGACTCATGCATTATATTAATGCAGGTCAGGTGTGGGTGCTCCCATCGTAGGCGATCTTGATGGGGAATATCGCCATGACAGCAGAAAAAACATCCTGGAATGGTGTCTGCCTGTTATTGATGTAAACAACAAGAGCGGAAGTCTTGAGTTTAGCATAGCTGGAAGACCCAATGACTTCTTTCCAGTGAATGTTTCCTTTGTGTCTAAACGCAACTTTTGTGACATTCAGGTGAGTTTACAGTATATTCAAGATACACTGGTGTAACATCACAGTAATATTCATATTATTAACAATCCTGTTGTTTTTTTTTGTTTTTTTTAAATAGTTGGACAAAATATGTCAGGTAGAAGGGAACAGCCCAGTGAAATACTCCTCTGAGACATCCTTCGTTGTGGACAAGTATGAGATTCTTTAAAGACTTGTAAAACAGATATTTTTCTAGCCCGCCTGCCTACCTGTGTAACAGTTTGGATATGCTACACCAGGCTCTCTACATATCATCCAGGGGCGTGCAGTATTGGTGTATTTATGTTTGTATGATGAAGAAATTCTATATGTTTATATAAGGTAAGACATCTGCCCCATCTGACGTGAACACAGTTGAGCTTAGAGCTTCAGATTTCAGGGCCATAAGGACATTCACGTCTTTATACCTTAATTTCAGACTTTTTAAAGAATTTATAACCTTTAAAATAAATAATAGGAGGAAATTATCTTTTGCCCAGTTTATAATGTGTCTTTTGTATTTAACCTGCATTTATCAAACACAAAAGAATTTGCATTTGGCACTTGTTTTGGTCTTTAATCATTTTTTCCCCATCTCCTATATGAATGCACAAATCCGCAGATTGATGTTTATCTGACATTAGTCTTGTGCAGCCAGACTTCATTTCCAAATGAGAGTTTGTATCTGGAAAACATTTTTACAAGTACCTCATACCCTTTTCCACTTCCAGTCACTTGTATCCAGGTACTTTAAATGACCAAAGAAGCCAGTGATTCAAATTAAACATAGCAGTATTAAAAAACTGCAGTAAAATTTGACCTACTGATTAAATAGTTGCTGTCTGACCTGTGCTGGATTCAAAGTTTACTTACTTTCTCAGAGCAAAAGGTTGCTCTAAGATAAAGTTGGGTTTAACTGAATAATTGTTGTGTGGAAAGAGATTTAGTTCATGTTGCGCCTTTGCTGTACACGTGCAACAGTTAAATGCTTTATTTGTAACTTGCCTGTTGCTCTGTTAGCTTTAACACCTGTATTGTTACTTTCCACTTCATAAACCAAGATGTTATGTAATTAAACACTGAGCAATGCAATTTACTTATGTTATAGATGCAGCTTGTTTAAATCACAAACTTTACATTTATCTCTGGCATCATGGGATTGAAATTGAATTATACGTATAAATAAGATTTCCGCCATTTATTTAAGATTGTTTCATACACATTCTTATTCGGAGATCTTGAGTGGCTGCTGGACGTAAATTCATCTGGAATGAGCTCAAATGAAAACCCTGTGCTTCACAAGTTTGGTCTAATGAAAGCTGATTGGAAACGCCTCAGTTTTTTTCCCACAGTAGCACTTCTGTGTCATTAATTTGAGAGATCATTTGGCTTGATCACCAATATTTTCTGCTTTGAAAACTACCACCGCCTTTACTAAAGTGCATCGGTGGTTTTCTAGCATTGTAAAGTTCTACTAAATGTCTAGTGTTACACTAAACAATGCTACCACTGAGACAAAGAATTCTGCCATTTTGACCTTTGGTGCAAAATCAAAATCGACTGGTCCTGGTTGCTGCAAATTTTCAAAGGTTGTGTCTAATTTTACTATTACTGTAAAGATGATCTATTGTAAGGCATTAATTTGTGGTGCAACATGCTCCTCTTTGCTCCTGCTCCTTTAGCTTTTTTTTCTTTAAACATGGCAACAATATAAAAATCCTTCTGGTATTTACTGATTTTCTTAAGTGCAAAATATTTTGAGTGATATATTTTGTATTTCCCGAAGAGTTAGTTAGACAGCACTGTTTAAGGGGTTATTTTAATATGCAATGATAAGATAAAAATGAGATGACATTCCAGCATACAATTACTGTTTTGATATTAAAGCATATTGCTTAAAAAGAATTGCAAAGTCTGTGTCATGATTTTGTTCATAGATGCTGCTTCTACACACATCCACTATATGTTCAGAATTAGAACTGGGACAGCAGCATGATACACCTACGTATGATAACTTATGATATTCCATTCTAAGTTGGTTCACACTATGCAGCTTTAACAGCATCCGCTCTTACAGGAGGCCTTTCTAGATTTTGAAGTGTGTGTGGGGGGGAATTCGTCTCTATTTTTCCAAAAGGGCATTTGTGAAGTCAGACATTGTGTTCGATGACTGTCTGACTCACAGTCTCTGTTCTAGTACATCCTGTAGGGATGAGATCAGTCCTCTTGGTAGCTCAGTCTATCATATTAGTTCTATCACGATAAATTTACCAATTCATGCTTTTATACTGCTAGGAACAATGTGGGCACAGTCATGCTGGGACTGAAAATGGTCTCACTCAAAACTTTGGAGGCATTCTGTCAGTCTCTTTATCTGTAACTGTATCTATAATAATGACTGTGTTTGGGATCTCATTTTACTTTGAATTACTAAACCCATATGTTTAGTGGTATAACCCTTACCTCACTCTCTGTGAGGCAAAAACTTCTGGCCTCTAAATAGATCTTCCAGTCTAGTCTAATTAAACTATGTTCTGCAGTTAAGGTTACCCCACATGTTTTCTATGGGATGGTGGTCAGAGGAATGGTCTGGCTATTTCATCACCTTAAACAAATATGCTGTTCACTTACTGGAGTGTTTTGGGTCATTGTCATTTTGCAACATCTATTTCAAGGTTTTTTTTGTCGACATCTCAACTATCCTGATATATTTAGACCATAGAAACTAACTGATAACGATATACCCCTATGGTGATGTGCCTCGAAGGCTAAAAAAAGCTTTATTTTACTTTATAAAAAAGGTTTATCATTAAAGTTTAATTAAGTCAATTATTTTCATTAAGAGAAAATAATAAATAATATTGGGGAGAGTTGCCCCCAAAGAGCAAGCTGAGGCAACAGGGGCATAAAAAAAACTACCTGTTATGATGGGTATTTTCAGGAAGAATCCTTGAGCAGCCAGGCAGCATCATCAGTGTAGGACAGCGATGTACAGTATAGTGATCAGGTGTCTGTGTTCAACAATTAGAAAACTATATAAGTCCATTGAGAGCAACCTGCAGGACTGCCAGCCCAATATAATTCCAGGTTCCATTTGTCATAGCCACAGTGCTCTGGCAGAGCAGGTCATGTGCACAGTGGCTTAGTGGTTAGCACGTTCGCCTCGTAGAGCTGGGGGTTCAGGTTGGAATCCCAGTCAGGGGTAGAGTTTCCATGTCCTCCCCGTGTCCACGTTGGTTTCCTTCAGGTTCTCTGATTTCCTTCCACAGTCCAAAAACATAGATTTAAGGTGCACTGAATGCTCTACATTTCCCCATATAGAGTGTGTTTGTGCCTTTGTGTGAGTGAGGGTGCCGAGCGATAACAACAGATACTCCCTGGGTGTCCGGGATGTATCATCTCAGCACCCAAAATGTTCTCCCTGGATGGGCATGAAGACCTAGTAGAGGATTAAGTGGAAGATAATGAATGAATGAATGAATACTGTGAAGCAGTGGTTTTCATACCTGTTGTAAAAATAAAAAAAAAATAAATAAATAAAAGGGGGGGGGGAGGGGGGGGCGTGTGCCGTGGCAGCGAATAACATTCAGGTTTGATGAATTTACAGTATAGTTGGTTTTCTTCATAGCTTCTGACTTGTGGTGTTCTCATTTGTAAGTCGCTTTGGATAAAAGCGTCTGCTAAATGACTAAATGTAAATGTAAATGTTTTCAAACATTGGTATGCAAAGTAGCATGATGTGATGCACCAGATAAAGGTATGGTTCTTCATTGTATTATTTCCCGATGTATTTATAAAATGTGATCTGTAATTTGGTGTAATTAAATGGCAGGTTTTGTTAGCGAAATTAAATCACGTCACATAAGTCCAGTTTGTGGGGGCACGGTGGCTTAGTGGTTAACACATTCGCCTCTCAGCGCTATAGTTGTTATAGTCGCGGTATAGTTCCCCATGCCCATCCAGGGGAGAAAGTCTCGGGCGCTGGGCAGATACACCCAGGACAGGGCGCCAATCTATCGCTGGGTGGGCACTCATTCACTCAAACACACTCTATAGGGGGCAATTTGGAGAACTCAATTGACTTGATCCATGTTTTTGGACTGTGGGAGGAAACCGGAGAACCCGGAGGAAACCCACACGGACATGGGGAGAACATGGAAACTCCACCCAGATGGGGATTCAAACCGGGAATCCCTAGAACTGAGAGGAGAACGTGCTAACCACTAAGCCACCGTGCTGCCCGTGCTTTAATATACATTCATACCAAAATGATGTTTGCCATATGTTGTTTCGTGACAAAAAAAAACAGAAGTGGTATTTGGAAGGTTCGGGTTGATAATGGATGCTACTTGGTCGGAAAAGTTTGAGAAGCACTGCTGTGAAGAACCACCGACTTAATAACCCCTCTGTGGGTCAGTAGGTGTATTTAACAGAGTGGCCGGTGAGTGGAGAGAAGAGGCCACACCCCCTGAGAAAATACAGCCAATGGGGCTTCAGTGGACTTTAGCTTTAAGTTTAGGACACGCCCACTTCCGCGTGGCTGTTGAACTATGGACAGTAGTCTGAGGTACTAAATGTTATAAAGAACAAATAAAGCGCTTTAGAGATGATCTGCATTCTGCTAGTCGCGGGTCACGGCACCGTTTTAGAAACGCAAATAAAGGTATAAACCCGATTTAATACGTTCAAATTCGTTTGTATGTAAAGTTATTTCACGCTGTGGGTTTAAAATTGCAGCCATATTCATTTATCTGGATTTCACATATTCTATAATCTTAATCTCGATTAACCTTCCACCAATTAATTATATATATAGTGTTTTTTAATCTACAAAGTGATTGAGCAAATACATGCATGCATCTTCAGGAGATAGAATAGCTTCCACTGGTCCAGTTGGTGCTCAAAAGTTAATAATGGCGGGTTAAACCTCGTATATTTATATATTTATATATTATATTTATAATAATTAATGGATATTTATAATATCCATCATCCATCCATTATCTTTCGCTTTATCCTCTATTAGGATCACGGTGGGGTTCCCCATGCCAATCCAGGGGAGAACGTTTCGGGCGCTGGGCAGATAGACCCAGGACAGGTCGCCAATCCATCGCTGATCACACACTCACTGAAACACAGAATTCAATTGACTTGATCCATGTTTTTGGACTGTGGGAGGAAACCCCTCCAGTGTTTTTGGACACGGGGAGAACATGGAAACTTCACCCAGATTGGGATTCGAACCGGGAATCCCTAGTGCTGAGAGGCGAACGTGCTAACCACTGAGCCACCCTATTTATAATATGAATATTTATTTTATTTATTCATTATCTATTTTATGGTGGTCACGGGGGAGGTGTTTCATGCCCATCCGGGCAGAATGTTGGGTAGATACATCCCGGACAGGGCGCCAATCTATCTGTGTACACACACAATATATTCATTATCTTCCGCTTTTATCCTCTATTAGGGTCGTGAGGGGTTCCCCATGCCCATCCAGGGGAGAACATTTCCGGCACTGGGCAGATAGACCCAGGACAGGGTGCAAATCTATCCCTGGGCACACACTCACTTATACAGACACACTCTATATGGGGCAATTTGGAAAACTCAATTGATTTAATCCATGTTTTTGGACTGTGGGAGGAAACCCACGCAGACACGGGGAGAACAGGGAAACTCCACCCATATGGAGATTCGAACCAGGAATCTCTAGAACTGAGAGGAGAACGTGCTTACCACTAAGCCACCGTGCTGCCCCACACAATATATATAAAGGCAATTTAGAGCAGCCAATTTACCTTGAATCTGTCTTTTGGACCATGGATGGAAACAGGGAGAGCAGGGAAATGCCATCCAGTTTGGGATTCGAATCTGGATCCATGATGCTGAGAGGTGGACTGCTACAAAGCCACCACCCCGCCCCATTTGACATTTATTTTTTATTAATATTTTACAATTGGCTGAGCCATTTCTTCAGCCGTGACATTATTGACAATAATGAACACCGCTGACCGCTTCAATGTGCAAATGTCGTTGAATATTATTTAAAATTATGTAACCTACCATACATGGGTGTTCATTTATTGTCAATAAGTCAGCATCCCATTGCTTAGCAGTAAATGTTCATTTTAAAAACTGGACTAGATTACATTACAGAATACCATTTTAATAATAAAGTTTATTTTATTGAGACACATTTATGAATTAAACATTGTTTCTTTATTAGCGTTTCTGTAGCCTTTTTAAAAAGGTAATAAGGCACTAGAGGTCACTAAATCACAGAAAAAAAGGTGTAACAGCACTCCCTCTGTGCATCGGGTCCAACAACGACCCTTTCCTGTGATTTATACACAATAATAAACACCTTCTTATTCCTTATTGCTTTATTCACCCATGTCTGTCAGAATGATGTCACAGGTTTATATGCACATCTGGCTGGAGTACCAAAAGCTCTCTTACCTGGTGTTGGAGGGAGAAAAATCCTAGACTTCTGGTGGGAAACTGTAAACACGTAAGTGTTAATCCTGTCCCGTACTTAATCCTGTCCCTAATTCCATTTAATACTATTTATAATCCCAGCACAATCCTAATCCCATTCTATTCTCATCCCTGACCCTTTCTCTATAAAAGTATATAGAAATTGTATAATAAATTTTTTTTAGGAATTCTATTTAATTATGCTCATGTATGTCTTTTTAAGACGCCAGCTCTTCACTGATGTCTATTTAGTCACAAATGCAGATAAGTAAGTAAACTCTTTGCACAAAGTTTATAAAGTAACAATATGATATTTGTAATGGAAGTGGATTTGAATGAATTTAGGTACAAACATTATGAGCGCTGGGCAACAGCCAATGACTTCCCGGTGGAAAATGTGGTTAATGATGGGAGCACCACCCTGGAGGATCGGCTCGGAGCCATTGCTGATTTGGAGCTGGCCATTCGAAGCCGCAGACTGCAGGATGACATTATGGTGGTATGGCACCGACTGAAAATTTTCTGGATTTTTAAATTTTGTTTGGGGCAGCAACCAGCACTGAGCAAATTTTTTTGTATATCAGCGTTAATTCCTCTATGATATTAATTTGTTATGTTCAGCTATAATGTAACATTAATTGCCACCCATAATTAATAAGCAACACAGCACAGTTAGACTTAACCATTAAGGTGGATAAAAAAACAAAAACATGATTGGATATTTTTTTGGACCCATTTGAATAATAGTTCCTCATAGTCTACTAGGTTTTACATGTTTATAATATTTTACGTTTTTTTCTTTTTAAATTTACTTGTTACCAAAGTAAATTATTTATTAAAACAATATCGGCAACAATCTAAGTATCTTAAGTTGTTTTCTTTATGTAACTCAAACCGATTAGGTTATTAACATAATAATTGACAGTTAGTGTTGACAGTTAACTGATTACATATTTAAAGTGTGCTCATTATAGAACGCATTTTTATTAAGAAAGCTGTTTTTCTGATTTGTAGATTGCAGGAGACATGCTTTGCTCTGACCAGAACTTTGACATTGCTCAAGTTATTCGCTTTTTCCGGTCAAAGGTAAGAACAGCTGTTTTTTTTACCATACCATACTGTTCAGATCATTAAAAAAAGTACATTTTAACCTATGCTTACAGTAATGCCAATATCTGTCAAATTAAAGTTCTGTAAACTTAAACTATACTTGGTTTTAGTAATCAAATAGTAATGATAGTACAGAAATGTTAAAGATAAAATAAGAGTTTCACAATATAGTAATAAGAACTGAACATTGTGAGAATTTAATCTATTAAAAGCTGTATCTAAACCAAATGTCACATTACTTTTAGCTTATCATCTTCTAATTAAAGTTGCCACCTGTTAAAACTCAATCCTTTTTATTTGCATTTTCTTTAAACTTAAATAATAAGATAAACAGAAGTGTACTGCAAATTTTCTTTTTTACAATGATTGTACATTTTTTCAATCTGTAAAAAGGGAGTATAATGGATGTAAAATCTTGTTTTACTGTAAGATGTTTTATATTTGTTGTTTCTCGTTGTAATAACGCATTAAACCTTTTTTTGAGTGTCTTTGTGTATCTTGTTTTTTTTAAACCCTCTGTTTTGTTTTTATTTATACAGTCAGCTTTTGTTGCTCGCTGTGCTACATTAATAGCTTTATTAATTATAGTAATTCATTACTTAATGGCTGCTGTTCTTACCGCTTCTTATTCATCAATTTTAACTGAATTTTTTTCAGGCCTCATTTACTTATTTCTTTGGTTCATTTAGTTACACATGGTGTGTTAAATTGTTCAGGCAGGGGAGCTGGCTATATATTATGAACTGGAGGAAGGAGAGAAATGCTACACCAGAGGGATTGTGGATGTTTGTCCAGATTCTCATAGGTAAGAGTTGTTGAATATGCTGAATATGTACTGAATACGTGAATGTACTTCATCAAAGCAACGCATGTTTTAATTCATATTTTGAAACGGGTAGTTACGGTCCCTAAATCTGATTGACATTCTTGAAAATAATTACATACCTTTAACCACTTCACATTCTTATCAATGAGTGATATACAATAAATTATTTTAAATCATGTTCCATGACCAGCATGTCGATTTCCAATAAGCACAATGCCAGTATGCTGTTACTCAGCAATCATTGTTCACTTTTAAAACTGGACTACATTATGTTATTAAGTAAATTTTAAGTAAACCATTTAATAAAGCCAATAAGGCATTGATGGTTGTGTATTACTGTAAATACATCATGAGAAAGATGTTTAATGTCATTTTGCCAAACAACACCTCTCTCGAGTGATTTATTTTGCAATAAAGCCTCTCATGCCTTAATGCTTGTTAACATTATTAGATGTGAGAAGAGCCTTCAATTGCTTTTAGTCACATTGGGTTCCTTTGTGACCTCACAGATGGTTACATATCTTTTTCTTGATTTTTGTTAGTCATCCAATTCTGGGGAAGGTAATAAATGTCTTAAAATTTGTTCTTTTGTACACAGTCTTTCAGAACTTTCGGTCTTGTCATGTTTACACCAGTCTTATCATTTTTAGCTGGATTGATTTCTTGCTTTTATGTCTTTTAGGCTCAGACGTTTTCTTGAGAAGCCACAGGAGGGCGTCACTACTTCACGCTTGGCCAGTGTAGTCTTTTACTGCCTCCGCAAAGAGACGCTATCTTACATCTCAGACTTCCTCCACAAACAGCCGGATGTGGAATACAGGACGTTTGGCAGGTTCTGGGTCAGTGGTGTACTTTTGTGAAGGCTTAACATAACACCAAACAATATTTAGAACAGCACAAGATTTTTTACAATGTATGACTATTGGTTGACTTCAGACATACGAATTGTAGCTGCAACTTTACTCTAAAATGGCTTTTGTTCTGTTTGTGTTGTTTTTAGGAATGGCTCATAAATGAAGAACAATTGCCAGTGTATGGTATGAAGCTGCCAACGGGGTTTCAACTAATTGGTCAAGTGGTGGGTTCTCTAATAACAATAACTTGTTTTTGATGTTAAAAACTGTTTTGTATAGGCATTTGTTTAGTTTTATGCTGTTTCCTCATGGTAATAATACATTGTTTTTAAAACACAATGTTGAAATAAAAAGTTGAAATATTGCATGACCAAGATGCATCAAAACATATGTTTTGTGGCAATAAAAGACAATTTGGATTTCAAACCTGTCTGTTTTCCATCAATGAACTGTCACGCTGGGGCCAAAACACAAGTGTGAAGTCTGAACCAAAAATAAAATACTCAAAAAAGTGTTTTATTGCCACAAAACCAACTTAAACGTCCCAAGTGTTATTCTTAACACACACACACACGGACATATGCACATCTTTTTCTCCGATCACGTGCTTCCCACCTTTTACTTCTGATCACTATACACAATGGAT
Organism: Corydoras maculifer; assembly: GCA_019802435.1. NCBI lineage: Eukaryota > Metazoa > Chordata > Actinopteri > Siluriformes > Callichthyidae > Corydoras > Corydoras maculifer. Next base: position 2,377,206 of record JAFMOD010000228.1, read on the forward strand.
TAAAGAGTTAATAAAACTAAGACAAACTATGTTTACATTTACCTTTGTGCTTCTCATTCACAGTCTGTGCTCAATCATGCCCTAATGCCTAATATATATATATATATATATATATATATATATATATATATATATATATATATATATATATATATATATATATATATATATATATATATATATATATATATATTAGTGGCACTTAACATGGGCAGCACGGTGGCTTAGTGGTTAGCACGTCCGCCTCTTAGTGCTAGGGATTTCTGTTTCGAATCCCCATCTGGATGGAGTTTCCATGTTCTCCCCGTGTCCGTGTGGGTTTCCTCCAGCTTCCCAAATTCCTTCCACAGGCAAAAAACATGGATCAAAGTCAATTGAAATTTCCAAATTGCCCCATATAGAGTGTGTTTGAGTGCGTGTGTCTGTGTGAGTTAGTTTGTGGCACCCTGTCCTGGGTTTATCGGACCAGGCCCCAAAACATTCTCCCCTGGATGGGGATGGAGAACCCCCCATGCGACCCTAGTAGAGGATTAAGCAGAAGATAATGGATGGATGGATGGGCACTTTACCTTAAGCAGGGTGCTCAGTCATCTGATTGAAAACACCTAATGGAAAATTTGCCCTTCAAACTAACTATTCTTAGAGTTTACATACTCTTCATATCTTTATTTACTTTTATGACATGTGGGAAATATAAAGATATTAATATTTAAAGAGGTTGTTTTCTGTTGAGATGCTCATGTTGAAGTATATATTGGTAATGCTGAGTAAGCTGTCTCACGTGACTCTAATGTATTAACATTAGTATTAACTTTGGAGTCTAAATGATCATGTGTGAATTAAAGTGAAATGCTAGAAAGGGCTGGCATTACTTGACTCAAATCTGTACAAATTATGATTTTTTGGGACTTTTTTGTATCATTTAGACGAATGCATATGGTAGCACCATGTTTAGGGCATTTGGCTATTAATGTGAAACTTGTGGGTCAAATCCAAGATCCATTAACGTTACCAATGTGGGTCCTTAAGCAAAACCCTTAACTCTCATTGCTCCAGGGATCCTGTGGCCAACCCTGGGCTCACTTTTTAAGTCACTTTGGATAAAAGCATCTGTCAAATGACCAAATGTTTGTATATACATGCAGAATTTTAAAAGTGTAACTATATGTTGTACATTCTTTTTGCATATAGGGTCTATCTGATTACACTAAATGGCTTGCACACTACTCCAATAAACAGCAGGACTTACCAGCTAAGCCCATCACATTTCGCTCTTATGCCAGGTTGGTCTCTTTCACCTTCATTTGGATTCTATTGGATTTATTTGTACCTTACAGTTAACTTTGCCACTGCAGGGTTGGACTGATTGGAAATCCCTCTGATGGTTTTAATGGCAAAACCATCGCTATGACCATCTCAAACTTCTGGGCTGAAGTCACGCTGATAGAAAGCCAGTCACTGGTAGATAAACACAAAGCATGCTGAAGTAAATATGATGTATATATTTATTTGAAAATGCATCTCAACTCTTTATGTTCAGGTTCTCCTTCCTCATCCACTTAATGACCCCACAGAGTTCGGCAGCCTTCAGGATCTGTTTCGCATCAGCCACAAGGAGGGGCAAGTATTTATTTTTTTCAGCACCACTTCGTATTCGGTGGGGTACAGACAAAATTGGTATTGATTGTATTCTTGCTGGACAGGTACTTGGGAGGGCTGAGACTGTTGCAGGCAACTTGTAAGAAGTTTTATCAGTTCTGCTCAAATCAAGGGTGAGTGCAAAATAGATCATAACAAAACAAAACTTTTAAACTTATCAGCACAAACTAATTTTAAGTCTCTGTAGTGTTTGTGTCTGACATATTCAGTTGTAATGGTCTGTTGAAACTCAAGTTTTAAATGTTTTGTGTTGACAGCATTGCTTTGACTCAACAGAATTTCACTCTTAAATATGACACAAATATTCCACGCCAAGTGGTGAGTCTATTTCTCCTTTAGCATTAAAAAGTACAATAATTTTTAAGTAGTGTTAGATATACAAAATTTATGGGACCAAATATAAAATAATGTGCAAACCATTTCATAAATGGCAGTTTTAGATTTGTAAAGAAACATGTATCATAGAGGGTGGCATGGTGACTTAGTGGTTACCATGTTCACTCTCTCTAAATTTCCCCTATATTGTGTGTGTGTGTATGTGTGCGTAAGTGTGCGCTCAGCTATGGATTGGCACTCTGTCCTGGGTGTATCTGCCCAGTGCCCAAAACTTTCTCCCCTTAAGAGGCATGAGGAACCCCCCCCCCCCCCAGTGTAGGATTAAGTGGAAGATAATGAGATACGATGAATTAAGATGAGATGCATCATAGGCATCTGATAGTAGATTTAATCTCCAGCTGCACAGTTATGCCAACCATTAAACAAACTGTTCTGCAATGAATGCTATTCCCCCTGAGAGCCCCAATCTAAAAACACTTAGTCAGTTTGAGATTCCAGAAGCAAGAGACAAAAGCAAGGGGGCAACAAAAGTGAAAATTTAACTTGGCCCTTTAGTTAAATTTATAACGTTATTATAATTATTGTACATAATTGTGTGGATGTTAAAAGGTCGGCTCACATGATTAATTTTATATATACAGTACCTTTTACAATAGAATATTGTCTGAAAGCAGATCTGTGGAACCCTGTTATGTACAAACCATGTAGTAATATATCATAAGTTGGCTAACACTGATGTTCACAGGTTACTTTTTTGTTTCATTTTTAGGGACTTGCAGGCAGTAGGTACGTATGAGGTGTAATTACTTATATAATACAGCATATACATGGTCTCACGGATTTATAAAATAGCATGTATATAAATATTATGATATGATGTAATGATATATAATATGATGTCACAATAATGTAGCGCTTAATAGGAGTTTTTACATGTTAAATTGTAAAGTTAATTGTGTGGCAAAGTTTACCAAAAGCTACAGAAAACAGGAAGTTTGATGCAAAACATTAACAATGTTTTAAATAGTTAACAAGCACTGATCTGAAAAAATACATTATTTAAACCTGTAATAAATTTTGCCTTTTACATAAATTAATCAGTGTCATGCTGCCGTTTTTTTTTGCTGGTTAAGTGCAATTGTCTCTGCCACTCTGAGGTGTCTGATGAAATTTTACAACCTTACAGAAGATGTACGTTCACCATTTTTTTTGTATTTAACTTAAATTGAATCATTCTGTAAACACGTGATTAATATTTAGGCTGATCTGTTCTTAGGACCTTCCTAAACCGATCCGAGCCAACTTTATTTTGAATGTAGAGACAGATGAGCTCTTTATCACAGCTGGATTGCAGGACAGAGTGGTGCAGGTAGTGTACATATGTTGTTTTTGACCCTGACTATGTCATATTGTTGTTGCATGTTAATGAGCATGAAAAACTAATGTGCATCTATACCACCAACATTTCGAGAACACAGCAATATTAACAGTATTATTAACCTGATATTGTACAAAGGAATTATTGTGTAATGATGTTTTAGGGTCCTGTTCTTAGAACATTGTTCTTTTGCTGTTGCAGGTATATGAGGGCTTGGTGTACATGGACTTTAACAAGCAACTGATGGACCAGCAAGGCTATGGTACAGACTTATTAAACTAATTCATCACATTATATCATTCACCACAGCTAAATAGTGAAATGTTTTTCCTAATTCTGTCCTTAATGATGAGACATTCCGCATTTTCAAAAAAACAACCAAAAATGCATCTCTTTACAGAAACACTTGCAAAAAAATTAAAACAAAATCTAGGCATTGAAACCAGATTAAATAATAATCAGGTTTAATTATACTGCAGTTCAGATGGTTCCTCCTTAACTACTGACTTAGTTTTCTAAGTTGTAAGTAATGTTGCTACAGGTAACTGAACGTAATGCAGAACTGTAATAGGTATAGATTTAAGCATGGTGTGGCACCCCTGGTTAAACGTTGTGTTTAATTGATTTTCTAAATAAAAAATCCATTACCGTCTCAGGGACAGAAATGTTTTTAATTTGCAATACATGTTACTAATTCATGACACACAAAAACCAATATTAAAATTTGGCCAGTGCAAAATCAGCGACATGTTTAATTTTTTTATTTAATTTGTTTATTTGGGGGGGGTGGGACGGTGGCTTAGTGGTTTGCATGTTTGCCTCTCAGCACTAGGGATTCCCGGTTCAAATCCCCATCTGGGTGGAGTTTCCATGTTCTCCCCAGCGTGGGGAGAACATGGAAACTCATGGAGAACGTGTGTCAGCGTGGGGTTTCCTCCGGGTTCTCTGGTTTCCTCCCACAGTCCAAAAACATGGATCAAGGTTAATTGAGTTCTCCAAATTGCCCCATATAGAGTGTGTATGTGTCTGTGTGAGTGAGTGTCAGCGTGGGGTTTCCTCCGGGTTCTCTGGTTTCCTCCCACAGTCCAAAAACATGGATCAAGGTTAATTGAGTTCTCCAAATTGCCCCATATAGAGTGTGTATGTGTCTGTGTGAGTGAGTGTGTGCCCAGCGATGGATTGGCGCCCTGTCCTGGGTGTATCTGCCCAGCACCCAAAACGTTCTCCCCTGGATGGGCATGGGGAATGACAGACAATCTTCGAAATTATTTTGTAATAAACATAGGGTAAATAGACACACATACTACTGATACTTATTTGTTTACAGGACAATACATCCCTATGGATATGAGCACTCTACCCCAGTTTTGGTTGGCTTACCTGGGTGATCCAAGTGACTCTGGCCGCATTCATAGCAACGTGAGAGAGCGGTGGCTAAATGGTAAGTGCAGGGTATTCCCGTGCACTTCAGTCCAGTCTCCCCTGTTTGCTTACAATATCCTGTGTTATTTATTTATTTAAGGTGAACCTGAAGTGGTTGATGCAATGAAACACTTTGCTGAGCTTACAGATCAGGCACGGTTAGTTCATCACTGTCATTTAATTTCACTAACAGGTGTATCTATTAACACTGGAACTGTTCATTAAACAATATGAGAAAAAACAATGGTTATGTATTAAAGTTATGTTTATGTATATTTAGGGCAGCATTCCAGGCTAAGGACTGGTCAGCCCTTGCTCAGCTTATGGATCAAAACTTTGAGCTACGACGGTTAGTTCCTTTACACCTCTGTCCCACCCATCGAACACATGATGTAGCCTGATGATTATTTAAGACCATAACTCGATGTTTTTCTTTTTTAAAAAGATCTATCTACACTGAAGGCTGTTTGGGTCCAGGAAATCTCAGAATGGTTCAACTTGCAAGACAGGTAATGTATGGTAATTCAACATTTAGGGGCAATAATAGGCTTATAGTTAAGAAACCAGCCTTATGACCTGAAGCTTCCCGGTTCAGTTCCCGGTCCGACCAAGTACTAGAGTTGAAGTCCCTTTGGGCAAGGCACCTAACCCCAGTTGCTCCCTGCCATGTACAGGGCTGCCCATCACTCCGGTCACATGTGTTCACTTCACTTAGTGTGTGTATTTGTGTGTGTTTCACTGCACGGATGGGTTAATTGTGGGGAACTAATTCATGTGTAAAACACAGTAGGCAAAAAGGAAAATACAACACATGTTAGATACTCAAGTTATTAAAATATTAATTTCTTTGGGAGTTTTTATTGAAATTAAACTATTTTAAATACATACTAGGGCGGCACGGTGGCTTAGTGCTACGGATTCCCGGTTCGAATCCCCATCTGGGTGGAGTTTCCATGTTCTTCCCGTGTCTGCGTGGGTTTCCTCCGGGTTCTCCCGTTTCCTACCACAGTCCAAAAACATGGATGAAGTCAATTGAATTCTCAAAATTGCCCCATATAAAGTGTGTCTGTGTGAGTAAGTATGTGCCCAGCGATGGATGGGCGCCCTGTCCTGGGTCTATCTGCCCAGCGCCCGAGACGTTCTCCCCTGGATGGGCATGGGGAACCCCACCGCGACCCTAATAGAGGATGAAGCAGGAGATAATAAATGAATGAAAAAATACATACTAATTATGTTGACTAAGTATTTGCACATTGCATAGGCCTATGAGTGTGTTATTTAATGAATTACAAGACGTATAATCCCAATTTTGTTTGTTTTAGTAGTTTACAAATGGAGGTAAAGAAATGGATCTGTGTTCTTTTTGTAGTTTTTATACACTAATCAAAACGACATGTCATTTTTTTATATGCCTGCAGTTCGGCTCTGCTGTGAAGTTGCCTGGCAGTGGGGGTGCAGTAGTGGGTTTATGTTTGGATACAAATCAACTGGTAATCTTAACTTTTTTAAGACTCATAAGCCACACTCATGCTAGTTTCTTTGAAAAGCATTGCTTACTTACTGTAAAATATAAAATATTACTTATAATATTCATGAATTACATTTTATTTTGTTAATTATTTAAATAAGAAAAAAAATTCATGTGATAATCAGCCAAAACAAAGATTTATTGTTTTGTTAAGATATTTCATTGGCTTATTTAAATATATGCTAGTAGTAGATTTTCTTGTCATACCGTTAGGTGGAGATGAAGCGAGCATTCCAGGAGGCAGGCTATGTGTTTTGCCTTGTTGTGCCCCATGGTCCAGCAGAGTCTCAGCAACTAAACAAGGCAAAATAGATGTAATTTCTCTGAAGAAACATTGCTATCAAGTCTTACGAGTATGAAAACGAAAAAAAAAAAAAAAACGTGGTTACTGGCTGTAGTGTGGACTGGAGCATGTGCTTCAGTGTGTTTGAGGCTCACCCCTCATATGGGAGTCATTGAATTCCTGTTGCTGTGTGTTTCAGGCAGCATAAACAATTGTCTAGTCGAATTGCTATCAATGGCAGCATTGTCCACCCTTCCTGTCCCTGTGTCTCAGAACAATAACAGCCAAAGACTCATGACCAACATGTTTGTGAGATGCAGTGTGAAATATTTTCTATAGAAATGTTTTTTCTAAGGTTTCTTAGAAAGTTTATATATGGATATATGATACTTTTTGAAATTGAATAATGACTTTCTGATTTTTATGGGTGACTAAGTAATAATTGTCGAATGTGTTTTTGATCTAAGTTGGGCAAATATTAGTATTTTTAATAGCTTCTTTTACAGCTGATGAGTTGTGTATTTTGGTACAAAGTAGCTAATTGTGGCAGATTTAAACTTGAAACAAGCAGATTTCCTCTCCAGTCAAATCAACAAAACACAGTTCTGCATTGTGAATTGAGTATTTCTGAACTGTCTCATCCTGTTTACATTTTCTTTGTAGAGACGCATTTAAATTAAATTAGTCAGGTTACAAATTTAAATTCTTTAAATTGTTTTAACTGGCCTACTCGTTGTCATAAATAATTATGGACTGAGCAAAGAAACTAAGTGAAAATGATGCAATATTTAAGGCATATCCACGATGTGCTCTAAACTGCATTTTAGTAGATACATATCACTTTGCATGTTAAGTCATAACATGCATGGTCTGTCAAATCCGGTGACAATGGCAAAAACCACACAAGTGTTGATGCAAAATTACCTAATTTAATTTTAAATGTGGAGTAGTATGGTGGGGTAGTGGTTAGACGTCGGTCTTTCAGCATTGGGGATCTAGGTTTGAATCCCAATCTGGGTTGAGTTTTCATGTGTCCATGTCCAAAAAATGGATTCAAAGAGTAATTGACTGCTCTAAATTGCTCCAACTAAATTGCCCCTATATATTGTATGTCTGTGTCAGTGACTGTGTGCCCAGTGACTGTGATGGATTGGCACCCTGTCATGGGTGTGTCTCCCCCATACGTCACACTAGTAGAGGATTAAGCAGTCAATATAATGAGATTGAATAAATGTAATTGTACTTTTTGTTAATGTAAAGAATAAATCATTAAGTTACAAATAAACTTTTTGCCCTCCTTTTACTCAATAAGTGCTAAGATGTGTTTCATCCCCACTGCAGCCCCAAATAGAAAAGAAAGTCATAGATTGCATACAAATGAATGACACTATATTAGGTCAAAAATAGTTTTTTTTATAGAAACTAACTAAATTTTTATAGAAGGCAAAACTCTGTGGCCACTTAATAATATACTGACCAAAAATCTGCACACTGAATTATATATGTGGGGATCTTCTCAGTGGTACGAATTCATGTAAATGAGATAACCTCACTTTTATTCCACTCTTCCTCCTTTGACCACTGAACCAGCAGAAACTTCCCCAAAATATCTTCCAACCATTTTAAACAGCCATCATAACATTAAGTTATACACGTATAGTTAATTGTGGTTCAGCTTTTATTCTTGCAGAGTTAAAGCAGATCAAAATGACTGAGAATGTACAGACCTCCATCACAACAAGATTCACAAAGGTTCTCCACTTATACAGGGCATCGAGGCCAGCGGTAAAAAAAAACCCAACAACTTTCTGTGAGCAGGTACTGCCTGTTTTTATAAGAAGCATCTTGACAACAGGACAGCTCACCATATTTGGCCATGATATGAAGTGAAACACTTGCATATACATTTTGTAATACTTACGTCATTGTTCTGCACTATATGTACGTGTTTGCAAATCTTTTATAATTTGGTTTTAATTATGGTTTAGAAACATGATCTTGGCATATTCCTTGTATTGTTTGATAAAAGCTTTACAATCCTCACTCATTATTTTATGCTTTAATGGGTATTTTTACAGGTTAGTTTAGAATGAATGGGTCGTTTTTCCTCATTTAAACCTTAAACGTGTTGGAAAAGCTCTTTGCTTTTCAAATCGACTTTTTATTATTGTTGTTTACTTGGTTTCTTGGTTCTGTGTGTACGTTTTTGTTGAAATCACCTTTAAACGTCGAAGCTCCACAGCAGGCAGTGCATCATCACGGTTCTTACTGTAGACTGAATGTTAGGGGGCGACAAAGATGGTCACACGGAACTCGATATCGTCGGCTGTAGTCCTGCGTTTGTGATTCTGTGGACTGAAACCTGAATTGTTGTCCGCGCTCGAAGGCATGGCGGCAAAGGACGACATTTATTCCAAAATCATTCCCCGCAAGCTCCGTCCTAACCGACCCACTGCTGTGAAGCACGGCTCCCACTTAGATCTGCTGATATCGATGGGCTTTCCTCACAACAGAGCGTAAGTGCAGAACTATACTGAAACACTCTATTATTTCCATCCTTATCATATTAAAACTGCTTTACAGTGTCGCTATGGCGTTGCCATTCACTGCAGTAAACTTCAAGTGCCTTTAAAATAAACTCCGATTACGAAACGACCGTTTCAATTCAAAATTCAAACGAACAGCATCGACACGACATAGAGGAGACGCGAGCAATTATCGTTAGTCGTTTATTCAATCTTTCTGTCTTATTTATCCAGAGTACTCGCGTGAAATGTTTTTGATTAATTATGAAGATGGAAAAAGTTTTAAGAAGCATTGCAGGACTGTGACAAAGTGACACCGTATAACGGTTTATACTTTTAAAAATTAAGGAGCCAGTTGAGGTTCCTCGAGTGTTTGCATCCGTGATATAAAAAAAGTTCTGATGTATAAACCTCCGACTTTGCTTTCTTTGAATGCACGTACCATGTTGGATAACTTCTATAACTATATAACTATAGCTATCATTGTTATAGCTGCTTTTATTATTATAGTCAGGTTACAAAGCATGTTAGGTTCTAATGTCTTTTGAACAGAGGTGCGAGCCTTTCTTCACCTTATTTCTCAGTCTACTAGCCTACATATGTGACCTGGTTAGATTTTAGTCATTTAAGGTACTTGTAATTAACCACAGACAAAGTAACCTCATTTGTGGAAATACATGGGGGTAATAAACATTCAGGAAACTTTAAATAAACCTTGAAGGAAATGAAGAGGCACAACAAATAGGTTTACCAGCGTTCAAAGGTCTAAGGTGGGGAAGATGTCCTCTTTTTTTTAAATCACAACCTAAAATGACGATCTGCTTAATACAAAACCTGTTTTGGCAGAAGAAATATCATTAGCATTATAAAATGTAATACAAAAGCAAGTTTCTTTTTTCAGAATATGTAATATTAATATAATATAATACCGTGAATTTTAAGGTAAATTGTGTTTTTCAGGATTTAGAAGATTTTAGATCTTTAGTGTAGTACTAATAAAATGTTATAATTGACAGAATGTAATAGAAAACAATACCAAAACCTTTAAAAACATAATATTTCCCACAACTTGCAACCTATTAAGCAACTACTAACTCACTTCATCAAAAAATACCCAAACCTCATTTAACTACACCTGTTTCAGGATTTATTCTACATTGTGTTTATTCACTTATTCAATATTTTGCTGACAATTGCAATGTTTCCTGGAAAACAATTCAAACCATGTGGTTATAAGCTGTCAAGACTGTTAGTGCAGCAGCAGGCATGTTTTCACCGAAGAGAATTTAATATAACCTAATCTAAGAGGTCTCAGAATGTTCCGAAGCAAAATCTATTCTAATCTTGAACTATTGAAAGCATCTTACTTTAGCTCATATGGACAGGATGCACCAACTTGCATTTTGATTTAAAGGGCTGCCTCATGAAATATGCTTTGTTAGTAAAATTCAAATATAGTTATCATATGGAAATCAATGTTTTGTTATACTGACATACTGCTGTATAAACAAAATAATTATTTATAACATTTATTATACAATGGAACTGTATAATATAACTGAGAAAAAAGTATTTGTTAAATTAATTTTAACTTAATAAACAAGAAGAGGTAATAAAATAAATAGGGAAAAATCCATAATGTTGCAGGGCTTATAAACCTGTGACAGATCTTAAAAATGAACTAAACAGGTTTTTCATTGTATTCATGTGTTTTTTGAACACAAATTTAATAAACACACCCTACATTACTTGAAACACATTCACCACCTTAATGTGCCATTTGCTGCTTTTTGTTAAGGACTAATATCAGATTGCAAAAGCATGGCGGCATGGTTACTTAGTGGTTAGCACGTTCGCCTCTCAACGCTGGGGATCCAGGCTCGAATCCCAGTCTGGGTGGAGTTGTCATGTACTCCCCCTGTCCGCATGAGTTTCTTCAGGGCTCTCCAGTTTCCTCCCACAGTCCAAAAACATTGATTATAGGTAAATTGTATGCTCTAAATTGCCCCATATAGTGTGTGTTTGTGTGTGTCACTATATATCTATATAGTAGTAGTAGAAGTTACATAGCTACATAGGAAAACAATCTAAACTACACACTATGTGCATGTATTCGTGAGCATATGTAAAGATGCATGACGATGTGCAAGACAAATTATAATAAACAATAAAGTGCATTCAGGAGTGGGAGAAAATAAAGGTAGTGCAGTCAATTTTCATTCAAGTGTTGTGTTAACAATAAGGTGCAATTTCACTGATCTACATTAATCACTATCCATCCATTTATTATCTTCCACTTTATCCTCTACTAGGGTCACGGGGGGGTTCCCCATGCCAATCCAGGGAAGAACGTTTCGGGTGCTGGGCAAATACATCCAGGACAGGGTGCCAATCTATCACTGGGCACACATTCACTCATATAGACACACACACACACTCTATACGGGGTAATTTGGAGAATTCAATTGACCTTGATCCATGTTTTTGGACTGTGGGAGTAAACCAGAGAACCTGGAGGAAACCCACGCGGACACAGAAACTTCACCCAAGAAACTCCACCCAGATTGGTATTCGAACCAGGAATTCTTAGTGCTGAGAGGAAAACGTGCTAACCACTAAGCCACCGTGCCGCCACTAATTACTAATTACTGTTAAAAATGATTAAAAAAAAACATTACAGTTGCCGCTGTCTGTGTTTGATTAGGCTCATTGCTTAATATGTAAACTATGTTTTTATTGATTTAGGAGACATTCCTTTGTGTTCATAGCCTGAATATTTATCTGTGAGCACAGTTAATTATTAATATTAATCAACTATCTCCCATTTGATGTGACCCAATTTAATGTTGTGTGAATTTAAACTTATGCCCCAATTTCCTCTTTCAATTTCCCAATTTCCCTTTTCTAAACAGTGTCTACAATTTACCAAACCACAAAACCCTACTCCTGAAAACAAGTAATGACAATATACTTCTTATATATTTGTATAAAGGGGATATATATATATAGTGTTTAACCCCTTCACAATTTTAGAACGTTATATTTTTAAAACCTTTGCAAATGAGCATAAATTTAATGCTTTTTTGTTTTGTATACATATTATCCTATTTTACTGAAGATCAAGCAAATAAGAAACAAAAATATAACATCACATACATAAAACACATACATAAAAGTAATATAATTAATTATTATTCAAGATGAATAATGCATGTACAATAAATAAATATGCACATTGTTTTTGTAAGCACTTTCTGTATCTACTACTATCAAACGTTTATTAGTTAGGTAAACCATTTTTTAAGAAACATGTAATTCTTTTGTTATGTATTATCATGAGATAATAGAGCAACAAATCATGCTCATTAACAACTAGGTGTCTTAGTGGTTAGCACGTCCATGTCTCAGCTCTGGAGATCCAGGTTGGAATTCCATGTTCTCCCTGTGTCCTCTCTAGTTTCCTCTTACAGTACAAAATCCACAATTCCTGGATTCCCGAAATGCTCCCCCGACCCCTCTCCCTTATATAGAATTAAGTGGTTGATAATGAGATGAGATAAAATTTACAACTAGGAGAAAATAACTGTGTTCAGTTTGGACTGGTTTGGATAGATCCTCAAGGCAGCCAATGTAGACAGCTTGCATTCATTTAATATAAGATCATATACTGTACATCAAAGTTAGCTTTTCTAGTAACTAATTTATATTCTGTAAGTTTTCTATTTCTTTTAATATTAATATTGAATTCCAAATCTAATGTAACATCACTTTTGCAAACCTGTTATTATGATTTTATCTATTTTTGTTTGTTTCCACAACCAGTGTCTTTAATAATACATTTCTGTTTAGAGTTGTTGGTTCTTAAGATGGCCTAAAAATGAAATGAATACAAAAAATAAATCCCTCATCCAAAATAATTACTGTTAACAACCCTTTATTAACAAAACCCCTCTTTAAGAGTAAAACAGTGCTTATGTTTATGACGTATACATATAAAATACTGCATTCATTTTCATGGATTTGTTTTAGCATACCATACAGTTTTCTTAAAAGATTCAGTACAAGGCACTATAAGGACCATGGTAAATTCTTGATTGGGTGTTTTATAAAGCATTTTTGTGGTAACCTAGAGCCAAAGATAACCTATTTCTAGTTTTTTTATTTAAGTTGTTCTGCATGTACTCCAACAAGTCTCCCTCTCACTTTAAAAGAAAAATGGTCACAAATCACTGACTATCCATTATACTTATCAGAAGGCATGTGGTTCTTTCTTTTTATAACAATCACAGCTCTAGATCATGGTTCAAAAATCCAAGTGGCATTTAGCGTAGTCCTGTTCGTAGACAGGTGATGGGAAAGGCCTTACAATGTCAAGCCTTACAACCCCAGTCTGTTAGCAGTATCTGCTGGTAGTTTTGGAGATTTGGTAACACCATGATGCTTTACTTTTAGAATTTTCTAACAGTGATTCTTGTACATTTTTGGCCTCTGTACTATTTGCCTCATCTCCTCACATTGTTTGAGGTCAAAATAAATTTGGTCTTTCCACCCAGATTTGTCACAGTTTATTTAAACTTTTTAATTATTGGCTTTAACAGTAGAAATTGGCATTTTCGGGTGACTTTTTAGGTTAGTAATATTTTTATACCTTAACCCTTTCTCTGACGTGTAAATATCAGTACCCTTTAACCCATTTTGAATTTAGACCATTTTCCTTTCTGTGCTTAGTCATATAAACACACCAAAAAACAGAAAGTCATAGATTAATGTAGTTATTAAACACAATTAATTTAAAAAAGCAATTAAAAAGATTGAAACTACATTTTGTTTCAGAAATTCTAAGTGGTCTTAACATTTATTATAACTTCATTAGGGATTTTGGTCCTTAGAACAAATTTGGGCTGGCCTATTTTCATAGTGGGAGATTAATCTGATCTATTAATAAGTGAGATTCTCATACCAGTTTTTACTTTTTTTCACGAGAAGAGCCAGTGGTCAGAGCTATTGTTGTAAATGTTTTAATAATATTCATTAATAATATTAGGTTTTTGATCTTTATATTTCAGTCTATTCAGTTATGTCATTTCAAATCATAATTCTGATTATCTTTTGTAATGAGCAAGTATGTGCACAGTGGCTATAAAGAACACAGACAGGATCATCTGTGCTTATCATAGCATGACTGATGTTGAAGTCACAAGACATTGTATTTCAGTTTTCTTTTGCATGTTGTGTGGGTGTGAGCAAAAAAGTCTTGCAGCTAAAGAATTAAAGTTCCAATTATTTTGTTATAATCTATTAAAATAATTTGTTTTAGAGGAAAGGGATGCTGTAAATACAATACAATAAACAGCTGAGAAAGTGAAACTTTTTGCCAATCATGGTGAGTAATTTACATTGCCGTGATGCTTTTAGCAACACTGAAATATTTTTAGTAAGTTTATAAAGTGAAATTTGCATTGTTAGGATCAATTACACTTATACACCATATAAACAAAATTATTAGGATGGTCCTTACTGTGATTTATTTAGTGCTACATGTGTATAAAATCAAATATTTAGCTGATGTATGATCATTGGACCACTTTATACTTCCAGCTTTGTAGAGTAGGCCGTTTATTGTTTCAGAATGATTGTATCCTATTGCACCCAGCAAGGTCAATAAAGGTTTGTGTCACAGGGTAAAAGGGAATGAGGACTGGAGACAGAAGTTCACAAGCTCAAGAGCTGGCTTTATAAACACACTCAGAATGTACATTTAGGTGTGCTGATCAATCTCCCTGATTCATGTATCGGCCCCACCTCTTCTCTCCCCTAGCGCCATCACAGTATGTTTAGGCAAATTTGGTGTGGAAAAAACATGCTTGGTCCACCCATAGATCTAATCTCAACCAGCTAACACATTTTGAAAAAAACAAAATGGAAACTGTGAGCCAGGCTCTCTCATCTAACATTAGTGTCTAACCTTACAAATACTCTATCAGATGAATAAGCACAAATTTCCTTATATAAGACCAAAATCTAGTAGCTAGCATTTACAAAAATTTGGAAACTTTTATAGCAGAAAAGTGGTGACCAGCTAAGAATGGGATAAAAAAGCAGCTGTTGGTGTATTGTGTGGGTGTCCCAATTCATTCAACATAAAATGAGGTTTGTATGTAAAAATGTGGAGAATAATGTTAGTATTTAAAACAAAAAAATGTGTAACATGATCTCATGATGTTATTACCCAGAATACATTAGTTTTACTTTAAAAGACTTAACAATACAAGCAACTGCTCAGTAAATAATCCAAATTACTGGAAACAGTTTTCTTTGTTTATTTGAAAATTATTTAAGCCTTTTAATTCACTTTGGAATTTCTTATGATTTAGAGTTAAGCCTAAATACATGCAGCATACAGCAGGAGAACAGGACCTGTGACAAAGGATTATACTGCGATCATAGACTATTTTCTGATTTTGCCATCAGCCTTCACCATCTGAAGTTCCTAAATTTTATTGTTACGCTGGTGTTTTATTTCAAGCTTGGATGTTAGTTTTCTTTCCGTTTTTTACCAACAGAGAGATAAAAACATCATAAACATAACCTTTGACTTCCTTATTTGCACATGGATTTATTTGAGATGTAGCTAGACATATAATATTTGTTGTCTGGCATGATAGTTTACAGTGGGTTGCAAAAGTATTCATACCCCTTGAACTTTGCCATATTTTGTCACATTACAACCACAAACATAAATATATTTCACTGGAATTTAATGTGAAAGACCAACACAAAGTGGTATACAATTGTGAAGTGGAATGAAAGTTATACATGAATCAACAATTTTTTTACAAATAAAAAACTGAAAAGTGCGATGTGCAAAATTATTCAGCCCCCCTGAGTCAATACTTTGTGGA